>JALIZH010024887.1:0-100694 GCA_030522465.1 Rhipicephalus appendiculatus | reverse complement strand
CGTGATCTGTCGATAAATGCGAAGCGAGCGGTGTACTACTCACTGCCAACGTGCAACCGGCGAACTTCGCGCGTGATGGACTGAACAAGAAAGCGACCCCTACCACAAAACGCTACATGTAATCACCTAGCCTGCTGCAAGCTCGTAAAAAAGACATGGCTACGAGCGTGAAAGGACGCGCACGCGCACTGCTATGTCTCGTAGGACGTTAAACGGCTCGGCGATGCAGCTTTATCTGATACTGGTCGCCGCTCGCCCGTCCCGACTTATTTTGCCGACGCGTGTACGTTCTTTCGCACGACAGCAAAGTACCATGCATGGCGAACACCATAGAACAACGTCCAAAAATTTTAGAACCTCTCTCGTTTTGTCATCGTTATTTTCATTACGTATACGTAGAGAAGGCTATATTTCGGGACACTTATCGCCGCGCCTGTACTACCATAGTTCGCCGAAATTCAGGAGTCCCGCGGGCAAATCGGGAGAGTTGGCAGGCATGCACTAGTAGCGCTTCGTTGCTCGGAAGCACGAAAGCTTACCTTTTTCAGCAATAGGACGAAATCCAAAAGCGCTCTCCGTGTGGCTCCCCAGCGTACACTTCGTTGAATGCTTGATCGGAAGCACTCAGCTTGCGGCGAGCACTAGCTTCAACGGAAGCCGTTGACAGAGGAGACGCACTGCGCCTCAGCGAAGTCGTTGTTCCGTACTTGCCGATCCACTACGGATTCGGAGATTGCAGTGACACGCACTATATCTTTTGTACGCGTGAACTAAGTCACCGTGGAAGCCGTCGAAGTACACATCCAAAAGAAAGCAGGTGAATCGATGAACAATCCGCCACCGTTAGCATGCAGCAAACGCACACGACATGTCAACAACAGATTCAAAGGTCGCCTGTTGATGATGATCGTGACGCGCAGTTGCCCCGAGTCGGAAACCGAAAGTCATTGCCTCCGAGATTAATATCACTATACCAGTGAATTGACTTTAGCAGCGCCGCTTTATAATAATCGTTCGAAAACAAAAAACCAAGACATATTGTAATACTTTATGTTTAACAACATGTTTGTGCTAGTAGAACTTTTAAGCGTGTTTTTTTTTTTTTTCAGCTACTGCTGACGTGTGCAGGTGGCAAATTCGTAGCCTTCGAGATTCACATTTTTCTTTTTCCGAGTAGAACGTCGTCGGGGCATTGTTTCGACGAGTTGGAGTTAAAAGTTCGTTACCTGTGCATAATAAATATAACTAGGAGGCTAGGGAAGGGCGGGGGGGGGAAGTGGTGTTCGGTATTTGACTCACCCCCGCCCCTTTCTACGTTTATTTGGACCCGCATGTGTGCAAGCACTGGCAAAAATGTACTTACAGAGGGGATCGGACCTTCTTCTCTCCCCCCTTTTCTGCATAAAGTCTGGCCACGCCCCCGCTGTGCTAACAGCCTGTTTTAAAATAACATTCCACCATTCAGCAATCACTGATAAGAGATCTTGGAGAATACGCTCTCTTTACCGACGCAGTAGCAATGAAGCTAGCTTTTATTTCATGTGGTGAATTTCGTGCAAGCATACGAATGTGCTATCATTGTGTGTGCATTGTAAGGCAATGATAAGGGCCTGTCAATCACATTTAGCAGAGCGATGAATTGGGCTAGTTGGTGGTAATTCATGGTTTCTTGTTGCGCTGCGAATGAGTTGTGAGTTTGCGCACCGCCTGTCCTGTAGTCCCTGTATCGTCCTCGTCTCATCATTCGCAGCGCAACAAGAAATCATGAACCTGTCAATCACAATGCCACAAGTCCACTGCGGTTCCTGCTTCTTATGGCACGGGTACATTGTACTAGTGTCGTCTGTGATCGCTCAAGCGTACAATGTACGACCCACGAGGGTTCCTCGACGAAAAAAGAAAAAAAAAAAGAAAATAGAAAATAAAGCGCCCGCAGAGTGATGCGTCCCATTTAAGAAGTTCACTTGTGGTGCTTAGCCGGTGTGCGCCTAAACTGTGCTGCGGCGTGCCATGCGTGTACAGCAGCTGCAGCAGAGTGAGCTCAGACACTTCAATGTAAACGTGCCTAGTTTCATGGTAATACGTACGCTGCATACTGCCACTTTGAGCTGATCCGGGATCATAAGTTTAAACTCACTGATAAAATCAGCGACTTGTGAATTGATGTGAAATACTTCAATGTACAGGAATATGTGCACCCCACTGTAAATAAAACAGGTGTTCTAAAAGAAAAGCTCATTGTGATTTCAAATTAGAAAACGTGCATGATGACCTGTCGAAACCAGTGTGTAATCGTTTCCTGATATATGTTTAAGCGCAACACCATCTCTTTTACCATCCTTTCAGTGAGAATGATGAATGGCTACGAGGGGCTGCAAAATACTTTTTTAGTACGAATCACACAAAGTCAACCCATGAAGCCGTTGAACGTTTGAGGAATCTTGTGAATAATGCAAACAAGAGAGTGGTACAATAAATGTGCTATATAGCGCGGTATATGTCGGCGAATAAAAAGTGAAACGAAAACAAAAGCCGAAACATCGATCTTTTGACCGAAAAGTTGCTATGCGGTTTGATTGTATCCGTTGGCATGTGATACGTATTGATGCTTCTAAAAAAAAAAAAAAAAAAAAAAAAAAAAAAAAAAAAAAACAATAGGTGTAACATTCAAAGAAACACCCTTGGGTGGAATTTGTGAACATACACCCTAGGGTGTAGTTTGTGATCATACACCTATAGTACACCCAAAAATGAAAAAAAGGGTGCACAAAGGGTGGTTTACGTGAAATTCCACCCTTTTTGGATAATCTTCGCAAAAAAAAGGGGTGTCCGATGGGTGTTTTATCGAAAATCCACCCTTAAGGGTGTGAAACAGTTTACAGTGTAGAAGTTCTTTTCACAGTACTTCCAACCAGAGGCATGGCTGAGAGGTAGAACACCTGCTTGCCACGCAGACGACCCGGGTTCGATCCTCACCCGGACCCGAAAAATTTTATCATTTATTTTATTTGCATCTTTCTCGATTTTTCGGTCACGGACAAGATGATGATTTTTCCCTCACAACCAACGACGCCGACACCGACGCCGACGCCGGAATTTCTGCGAAACGAGCTCTTTAACGCTATCGCGTTAAAACATTCCGCACTCAGCCGTATCACCTCGCCGAAGTGCTTGGGCAGCGATGGCGATAGCGGTGGCACCAGCAGTAGAGCCGAGCAGCGGTGGTGGCGCGGCGGTCGCCAGCACCCGCGCGGCCATGAAGTTTGCTTTCCCTCAAAAGGATGCTTTTTGCGCCCGTGAGCGCGCTTGGCGAATGGGGGGCGCGAGCGGCGAGTTCTATCAGAGGCGCAACTCTGCTACCTAAAGGTAGCATATACAGTAATTCTACTGGATGGATGGATGGATGCTATGAGCGTCCCCTTTATAACGGGGCGGTGACATGTCTGCCACCAGGCTCGAAAAAAAAAACTTTCTTTTTATGTTGGCCTAATGCCTTATCTACATTGATTAAATCTATGTTATTATAGCAAAGAAAAATATAAATTCGCGGTCCATCTCTCTGCCTCTTAAGGCAGAATGCCCTTATTTTTCCCCATTCTTCATGTTTGTCCTTTATCTCTACTTTTCTGCCACCAATACTCTAACCGTCTCTTACTTATTTCTATCGCGGACGTGTTCAGCTTTCCATTGTTGTCCCTAAAACCCAAAGCTTCATGTAGACTCGTGCCCACACGTATATCTGGGTGGACATCACCACATTCAATCAGTACATGTTCCATCGTTTCCTTAGTTCCCCCCACAGCATGTACATTGTTCTTCTTCGTTACAGAATCTCGCTTTATAGCTACGCGTTCTAAGGCAACCCGACCTTGCTTCAAACAGTAAAGCGCTTCCCCTTGAATTATCATAAAACCTCTCCCTCCTTATTTCGTTTTTCCCTTTCGGTAGTCACTGAGAGCCGGCTTTTTTTCCATCGCTGTCATCCAATAAGTCCTCTCCGCCTCTCTGACTTTTCGCTTAATGCTCCTTGTTGCCATGTCACCCACACTGCTAGCCGTATATTTACTGGTGAGCCTCCTAGTTCTTTTTCTCCACTGCGTGTCGACGCTTTTTCTATACAAATACCTGAAAACCTTCCCTACCCATCTACTCTCCTTCATTTTCCTCAGCCTCTCTTCAAATCTAATTTTGCTCTGAGCTTCCCTCACTTCAAAACCTGTCCATCCCATATCACCCTTTACAGCCTCATTTGTCGTCTTCCCGTGAGCGCCCAACGCGAGGCGTCCCACAGTCCTTTGATTTACATCCATTCCTGATTGCACCTCTGACTTCATGCACACCACTGAGTTCCCAAATGTAAGCCCCGGAACCATCACACCCTTCCACAGCCCTCGAAGCACCTCGTACCTATTGTATCCCCATAACGCTCTGTGCTTCATGATTGCAGCATTCCTCTTTCCCTTTGTTACCGATGCTTTCTCTTGTACCTCCATATATCTATCCCCCTCATTTATCCACACTCCGAGGTACTTGTACTCGCTTACCCTCGGTATTTCTTGGCCCTGTATTAAGACCGCATGGTCTTCGTGGTCATTGAATACCATCAATCCACATTTTGTTGCACTAAAACCTAGTCCTAGAGCCTCGCCTTCCCTTCCGCATATATCTGCCAGCCGCTGTATATCATCTTGACTGTCCGCAAATAAGACAATATCGTCAGCATAAAATAGACCTGGAAGCTTCCGTTCAACCATCTCGCCTGCCTGTTTGTGTGACAGATTAAATCCAATGTTGCTACCTTCTAGCGCTTTTTCCATCCTCACCATGTACAGCATTAATAACAGCGGGGACAAAGGACAACCCTGTATCGGCCCCTTACTAATGTCAACGCTGTCCTTGCTGCTTATTCCTTCCCATTCTACACAAACTGTATTTTCGCGGTATATTTCCCTCAAAAGCTGTATACAGTCGTCACCTATGCCCACTTCCTCCAATATATCCCACAAAATTTCCTGATTAACGTTGTCATATGCCCCCGGTGATGCCTAGATAAGCTACGTATAAGGGCCTGTTTTCTATTTTTGATATTTCTATACACTGTGTAAGAACAAACAGGTTATCGTCTAACCACCTGTCGATTCGGAATCCATTCTGGAGCTCTCCCAAAATATCATTTTGCTCTACCCACGTTTCTATTTTTAATTTTACTGCCAGCATCGCCAACCGGTATAGCACCGATGTAATGGTTAGCGGTCTCTACGAGCGAATGTTATACTTTTCTCCCCTGCCTTTATAGATTAAGTTCATTCTACTTTTTCGCCAACTGTCTGGTATTTCCCTCTCCTGTAAGCACTTTTCTACGGCTTTCAGCAGTGCTTCTTTAGTGCTATGTCCTAGTTCGTTAATGAGGCTGACGGGAACCCCATCTAAGCCCGGAGTAGTGCGCTTAGGAATTTTTCCTTCGGCCTTCTTCCAATTGAAATTCTCAAGTACTACATCTTCGTCGGTTGTACTCTTCTGCATACTTTTACTCACCGGGGGAATCCCCTGGGCGACCTTTTTAAACGAATCGGCTGTTACCTTTCGGATGTAACCTAGCGCTTCATACCCTTCCAATTGATTTCCTTCTTCATCTACCATATGTTGTTGCATTGTGACAGACTTCCTACCTAGCGCTTTTAGGTGGCTCCAAAATATCCTAGGCACGGCCTTCTTTTCGCGAATCTCTGTCATCCAGCGTTCACTTTCGCCTTTAATTTTTGCCTCGACTAATTTCTGCACAATGGATTTTTGCTCTAAATATATTTCCCATGCTTGGTTGACTTCATCCTGTGGCCGCTTCTCCTTTTTTGCCTGTCTGTGCTGCCGTGATGCCTCACATCGCTTCTCGATCGCATCCCGGATTTCTTTGTTCCACCAACTTTATGGCTTTCTCTTTCCTTTCCAAGGAAATAGTTTTCTTCTCTTTTTCTATTTCTTTCGTGATTACATGTAGCAGCTCATTATACTTCCAGTCTTTGCCTGGCAGTTTGTCTACTTCTTCCTCGACTCTTGCGGCTATATTAGTTATTTGTTTCTCACTTAAATACGAGCTGCCAATGTTTGATTCTAGGTTCTTGTTTTCAGTTTTATATCCCATTTGTAATGTTATGCGTTTATGATCACTACCCAAGCTGTTAATGCCTTCCTCGTCTATTCTCATCTCTCTAAGTTTGTCATAGATTCCTTCTGTCATGAGACAATAATCAATGCTCGATTGCCTGTTTCCGACTTCCCACGTGATCTGTCCCTCACACTTAGGCCCCGCGTTAACTATTTCAAGACTATGTTGCTCGCAGAGATCTAGCAATAACTTGCCATTGGAGTCTGAATATCCGTCAAGGTCATGTATGTGAGCATTCATGTCCCCTAGAAGGATTATTTCGGCATCATGACCAAATTCTTTAATATCGGTGCTTATGCATTTCACTATCTCCAGATTCTTTTCTCTGCAGTTATTCCCCGTCCACAAGTAAGCTACACCTAGCCACGTTTTCTTTCCACCTACTGTGCCCGAAACCCACAGGTGCTCTGAACACGTTTGCTTCACTCTATCCCATTTTGCTCTGCTATGAATTAGCATTCCAACACCCCCACCTCTCCTTTCTGATATGATCCTGTTGCATCCTTCCCAAATATAATTGTCAATATGTGTTGGCTCTTCTAAGTCTCTTAGGTGTGTTTCTGCAACCGCATAAACACCTATCTGTTCCTTGTTTAACTGTCCCTCAATCTCTAACCATTTTGCCTTTTTTTCTGCCACCCTGCATGTTAATGTAACCAATTGCGGCACGCGCCTTCTCCCTTCTTTTACGTTTTCTCTGCTTTTTTCGCTATACTACCTGTCACAGAGTCCCCCCTGGTTGTTGTACTCATTACACGCTACCCTGGACACCGTAGGGCCCGCGTGCCCCCCAAAAAAGCTACTGCGCGTCCTGCAAGTCACCAACCCACCTCATGACCAAGCCTCCTATTGAAGTGTATTCCGTCTCTTCGAAAACCACCCCACCTGTGCACCTCTCTGTTTATTTCCACCACCTCGATGCCTTTCTCTCGACTCATCTGCCATATCTCTTTGTTTGCGTCGACAACCGCTCTTTGCAGGTTGCCGTCACGCACCGGTACCTCCGGTATTGTGCATACCACTATCTGCACCTGAGGGGAAATGGCGCGCATTCACCGACCCCTTGCGCCAATGTGGTCGCTAGTTCGGCTGATTCTTCATTCAAGACGTCGTTTAGACCTCCCGCAATTATCACGAGGTTACGTCGATTAGCTTTAGTTGCGAGCTCTGCGCTAGCTTGTCTCATCACTGATCCCAGCCTACGTCCCGGGAACGTCCCTATTAAAACTCGTTTGTCGCCTCTCAACCTTTCCTTGACCGCTTCTGCGCATCTAGCTAAATTCGAGTCCCCGGCGATTATCACGTGCTCCGACTTTTCTGCTGGACTGTCCCGCACCTGGCCACTGCCTCGGTCACCAGCTCGCGCATCCGCCGCTGTTTTGCTCCCTCCCATCCCCAAAAGCGCCTCGCGGAAACTGGGTCCTGTGACCCCTGCACCTGTCTCCCCCTTCGCGTCTCCCACTATAGGTGTTGATGTCCCCCCTGTTCCCGCCGTCGCTTGCTTCCTTGTTCACCATGACTGCCTTCGCTAACCCTTCCTCAGCTGACTTAAGCCTTTCTCCCATAGCCATAGTTTTTTCCCGCTCTGTCGCCAACGCATTCTCCAGCTCAACGATTTTTACCATGATCTCTTTCTGGGCAGCCATCATTATTTCCATTTTCGCCTCTAACTCACCTTGCTTACACTTGGCGTCAGCTTCTTCTGCCTTGTCATCGTCTATTTTCCATCCTATTCAGCACCCTGAACACTTTACGGTCTTTTTGACCATGGCTAGATCGTTCACACTTGGGATTACATGCACTCAAAGCCAAAAGGTACCACAAAACTACGCCAGTATGCTTCAAAGCACTTGTGTACTCTTCAGCCACGTGGTGGCCGAAAAAAAAAGCCAGGCGACTGCCACACAATAAACAGTACAAAGTTGTAACCCCAATTAAGCTTCAATCTAGTGGCTTACGTACTCATATAACTAATAAAAGCAAGCTCGAATCATGCAGAAAAAAACTTATCTGTCGCTGTCATTCCGGAGCCCACGAAAAACACGTCCGTCCTCTAGCGGCACTGTCCGACCGTTCTTATTATTACTTTTATTATTACTATTATTACTTTTCTTATTATAACAGCGCCATCTATCATCTTTAATCATCAACGTATACGAAAAACTACTAACGCCATCTAGTGATATTATTTCCAAGGACATATACACACAACGCCATCTAATGAGCAATTCATAAACTAGGGGTGGCTACATACTATGTACGGAGGAGGGAACGACCAACATCCTGAGGAGCTTCACCCCTAAAAATACGTGCAATAGACGGAAATAATAAAGGTCCAGGGTATGAGCCGGAATCCACGCCAGGGCTTCTAGATGGGAGTGAGGCTACAACAGGGCGAAGGCAGGGCATCGTGAAGATGAGCAGTGCGAAGCAGAGATACGCTTCACTCTTCTCCTCATTATCATCCTCGGAAACCAACTCGTCCACACCGCTATTCATATTCAAACCTGTGCATTAGAGTGTTTTGAAAAAAAAATGGGGCAGATCCCTGTCATTGCGGGAGTACATGTCATGCAAAGAAGTACGCGAGTAGTGGCCTCTACCACATTTTTTATTGCTTTGACTCAAGCGTTGTGAGTACGACCGACATCTTCGTACATATTCAGTAGTTATGGAATATCGCGGGAATATATAAGGTTAGCACCTTTTTTCGGGAAAAGTACCTGTTTGAAGAAGCAACAATATGGGACGGAGGTGTAGCCTCCTCGGACAACCTCCCTACGCACCTACGCCTATAGGATTGATCGCTAGCCCAGTCGACTACATTAACGGCCAAGGGATATCCTATCATCATACGAAACGACGGTATTAACAATGAGCACAGGTGTCAATTTTATCGAAATGAACAGCACGCTATGGTGCGATGATATGCATATGACAAAAAATTTCGCAGCTGCTGAGCTCGGCCTATGCCAGGATATACGTAGCGTGAGCTAAGGTGGCTACGCTAAACTCTACGTTTCACGCATGGCTCTACTTACCGGCGTCAAGTATTTCATGTGCCACAGTACTTCACACACGTCGCAAATATTATCCAAATTGACTGTTTGCGAAGTCCGTCTCGAAGGTCCGAGTCGCACTGGCGCTTTCGCCAAGTTTCACCGTATAGTCAGTGAATCGGCGAGCCTTGACCTCATTGACGGCGTCTTGTTGTTGCTACTGCTGAGATGGTCGGGCACGTCGCTCAACCTCCTGGCGACGCCTCTTTGCTAGACGTTCCTCCCTTTGCTCCGGTGTCCTCGCAGCACCTTTAGCCTTCAGTTCATTCTTCCTAAGCCCCATCGCTAATTGCCAGGCAACTACTTCGGGATACGATGAGTTAAGCTTCTCCACTATTCTGCGCCATTGAGCAGCTATTTCGCTCTCCTTCTCCATGGCTATACCGTACTGGCAAACGGCCCGCTATATGTATGTAGCGCCGCGCCACACGCGATCAAAGAAGAGAGCAGCGTGGCTCGAGGGGCGCGAGCCACGAGGTACGATCAGAATGCGTGTGCCGCGCTTATGACGTTACTCCTCTGGAGTGCGCAGACCGTCGAGACGTGCGCATTGACACTGCTCCTCGCGCATGCGCACCACTGCTGACCGCAAGACAGGCGAAACTGCTCAACCTCGGGCAGTGTAGCTCATGCTACAAAAGTGGTTCACCATATTCTTAAGCTTTGTGCAATGCTTCGCCACAGCTTTGCAAGTCGCAGAAGTTAACATTTAATGTTTATGACACTGCTATAAATGACGATAGAAAAGACGGTATCCGCAGTTGGCGCGATATGACGCCAGTATAGGGTTGTTCTCGTAAGCTGTTTGAAGCTCTGGGGAGAATACTTGAGTGGCACGCAGGATGCCTGGGTTAAATTCTGGCTGTAAATGCGATTTTATATCTTGCCGTGCCTCCGATTTATTTTCGCCTAAAACATTGCCGACGCCTGCCTTGCATTTTCTGCCACACATGATCTCTAACGCGATGGCGTAAATATTTTTGAACTTTTGTCATCGCCGTTCTTGCTTTGATAGAAACTGTCAATCACCTGTGGCTCATACCCGCATTCCATAGGCCGTGGTATAGGGTTATGCGCCACACGTGACTGAAGGGAAGGGTTTCATGACGTGCGCACTAAGTATCTGATGCAGTTGATATAATGAACTGTTTATCGTGTTCGTCATACATTAATGCCCAACGATGCAAACTTTGGTACGTCTCAATTTAAGGACTCGACCAGGAGCCATCTAGACGTAAGGCGAGATAGATAGATAGATAGATAGATAGATAGATAGATAGATAGATAGATAGATAGATAGATAGATAGATAGATAGATAGATAGATAGATAGAAACGCTCAAAGTGATTTAGGTCTCCCAATTTCGTATGCTCAAATTAACATATGAAATTGCGGTACTTGAGCTTCGCCTTTATTAGCAGAATGTGATAACCCAATTGAGCCTGTTTGCATCACCTTTTCAATAACAAGCCTGACTTCGTTTCTCGGTGGACACGGCGGCCGTGGCGCCAGGAAAGCAATGTCTGTGCACCATCCTAGAAGGCCTGTAGCAAGTACAGTTGCGAATTGCCACTACGCCATATTTCTTCATTTTAGCTATTCACAAAGCATCCACTACGCGTCTACAAGGCAACACGCGCACCTGCGCAATCTGTTGATGCTGTTGCTGATGATGATTAATTATGCCTGAGCGCTTTGTTATGGGCATACCTTTCCACCACCCACTCGTCCAGCAGCTCATACAGTTTGACATTTGGTAAAATGTTGCTCTTTTGCGATGCAATATTCACCTCGCTATATGCGAGGTGAACCGACGGCTGACGCCGACCCGGCATGAAGCTGTTTCACGCGCACTACCGGGTTGCCACTTTTGACTACCAACTTTGCCGACTGGTGGAAATATCAACCACTGTGTTTTTCTCCACGGGAACCCTTCGAAGCGGCCCTATTGAATCGAAGATTTTCGAGAAACACTTAAAGGAGACGGCGTGCTCAAGGTTGTGTGCGGTATAAGTGCGTTTCAGATGAGCCATGTCTGGCTTTTCAGGTTTCGCGCGCCGGAAGCAAACAGCACTGCGTTAGGCAAAGGTGACTTACGTGTCAAGGGTGGATATTCTGCAACCATTCACCCTTGTAAGAAATTACCGTGAACACTCACTGGGTGCCTTTCCACATTCCAGGAGAAGCTCTTCGAAAGGCTCTGAGTGAGCTTAGTGAAGTGAAGGGCGTGCGCTTTGACTAGTGGCATGTTCGTGGTTTCGAGTTCACAGAATCGACAACGCGTGTTCTGCGGATCATCCTGATAGAAGGCGTTGAAGCGCATCGCATGTGTTTAAAGGAGCCATGACACCCAATTTTCGATCATAATCTGCGTTATGCGGATGAATCCTCGAGCATTCACAAATAAGTTGGCGAAATTTGAGCGCATTTGATCGAGCACTAAATTTCTTATTGAATATTTTTTACAAACACGCGAGCGGCCTGAGAGTCGGGCAACACTGGCGCGCTCATGAGCTGTGACGTAACCAGGAGCTGACTGTGCGAGCGTCTCCATTCCGGCTAACGACATTTTTCCGTTGTCAGCTGCGCGTGAAATCGAGATATTTGAGATTTCTTCTGCTTCACACCGAAATTGAACAATTTGTAGCGGCTGAAACGGTGAGCTTCTTCGATTTACACGTCCCGGAAGGCTCCGGACGGCCCCCGGACGCCGGCGCCGCATTCGTTTTTCTCGGGAACCAACTGGAAGCTCCGCCCACTGGTCCGGGACCGCTCGGATGCATGTTCGTTTTTCGCATGCCTGGCGGCCTGCGGACGGCCCGGGACTGTCCGAACGATTTCTTGCTGGCAGCTGGCAGACGACGGCGCGGTGCGCATGGCTGTGCCTCACACCTGCGGCCATCTTAAGTTACACACGGGAAATTTTTCGACGCGCTCTTGCTTTCTCTATGTCTTTCTGTCCGCTTCTCGCGTGTTTCGGGATTTCGCATTGTTTGCGCACTCAGTTCTTGTCGTCGGCGTTCTGAGCCGCGTCGAACATGTTCGTATTCCCTGAAAGTCGGGCCAACACGCGCGGTGCTCGCCAGCAGAAACAGCGGTGGAACGCCCAAGCACGTCTTCGATGCGCGGTCGCTCGAGTAGTTCACTTATAGTAAGTGGTGTCACAACGGAAGTAGGTATAATTCACTGTCTAACCGCTGTTGAGGTTGGAATTACGTCGGCGTTGTGCCTAGTGTCGCAGCCATGGACGGAGCAGACGGCGTAGCAGACGCCGTAGCGGAGGCGGGCTCCCACGCGGCGAGCATCAAGCGCGCAGGCGGCCCGCGGCCGCTCGGGACCAACTCGGGACTTCTGGATCACGTGATGACGGCGGCAAATGACGTAGCTACCTATGAGCCGATGCGTCCGCGGGCCGCTGGCGACTGGTCCGGGACTTGGTAAATCGAAGAAGCTCGGTGATAGAAGACAGCGGCACCGCTCCTTGTTGCACGTGACGTCACAGGCGTCATAGCGAATTGGTGGTCGCTGGTGGTGGGCGGGATTTACAGCCGGCAATTTCTAGGGCCTGTTCTTCACTGAAATATTCTTTCTCGGCACACTTTTCATATCTGTATGTGCATAATAGACCCCCCTACTTCTTGTTTTCGCTGAAAACAACAAATTCTTGAGTGACCGTGCGATGACCCCTTTAAGTTTTACAACGGTTCTGTACTTAGGTGCCGGAGGTATGGGTACATCAGACGTGGCTGTCAGACGCCGTGCTGCAGCGGGTATCGTGCTTTTGGGCATGTTAGGGACGACTGTGCAAGAACGCACGCCAGCGTCATCGCTGCGTCTCCTGCTGTGAAAGACAGCCACGAGAACCTCATAGACGCGGACGAGGCAGAGTCAACGACATCTACCAAGGGTGATGATACCCTCCCCTCCCGACCAAAGTCGACAAATGATGTGTGCTGGGAACTCACAAAACAGAGCCCGAGGCCGCCAATAAGGAGAGGACTCAAGAGCAGAACATGGTGGAGAAACAAACTCGGCGACCTGACGGAGGACAGCAAGGTGCCGGTGAAGCATCCGAGGGAGGATGCTAGAACGCTGAGCGGCAGCGGCTCCAACCGCAAGCAGCAACGCCTCGAGCGTCCGTCGCTTAAGGTCAGCAGCCAAAAGGATACTGCGTCTGCCATGTCTCAATCGGCGTCGCTTGAGCGCGGCGAACGACGCAGATAGTGAGCGTTCCAGCCATGAGCCTCTGACGTTGTTGAGCTAATGGTGTAAGTGGCTTCATTCATGGATGAAAGAAAAGAAAAGGAGGGCGCACTACGTTACGCATCCAGCCTTGACAAGTGAACCCGTTCTGAAGCCAGCACCTTCAGCCCAACACGCGACCATTTGCGTCAAGTTCACGCATAAAATGAGATTAGCAGATACTTCATGGCGTGGCGCCCCGTAGCGTTTTACCGACCCTACTGCGCGGTCTGATATTTTTTAGGCATTATTGCGTAAGTAGTGGTTAGCTTTATGTGTGGAAAATTTCTTTGCTGCGATTTTACGTAGCAAGAGGCACAGTTCAGAATAATATGCGTGTATGCACCGAAAACCCGTGTGGTGGCTTATCGTTTTGTAGCGCAAGCTACACTGGCCGAGGTTGAGAAATTTCGCATGGCTTATCGAGAGCCGTGCTGCGCATGCCCGAGGGAGCAGTGACGCAACACAGCGCCCAGCTGGCGCCGGACAAGGCCTGGAAGCTCCTGGAGTGACTGTCACTAGAGGGCTGGAGCTTGACTCGCGTGAGCTGTCTCGCTAAACCATCCGTCCACCTATCCGACTGTCCGTCCGTCCATTCGTATACGCTACGTATATTCTGGAATAGCCGAGCTAAGCCCACTGCTAGCTTTTTCCTAGAGCTGTGATCTTATTTTGACACTGCTACGGTTCTCGTTTACCTTGGCGATTTTCACTGTGTGTTCAGTGCAGATCATCGATCCAGGTGCTTAGATGGAAACGATGACAGTGCTAAGTACATAAAAGAGAGTAATGACAAATATTCGCTTCATGGTGTTGCTTGCTTTGCTAAAGAAGGATTGCACTGTCATTATACCGAATTTCAGTGTTCTAGAAACGCACGGTTCGACAAACCTCACGTGGTATTAGAGCTGGAAAATTTCTGTGCTGGTTATGACGTTGAACAAGTCTCATTCAGCGATAACTGACTTCTTACGTTCGTTCCCCTTAGGCAAAAACTGAGTTTCTAAACGCGCATTTATATGCGATGTCTGGAAGCTACATTTGAAAGTAGATAGTGAGGATAAGTCTGTCAATTGCACCAAAATTTATTCCTCAATCTTAATATTGCAGCGTTTAGAAAACAGCCAGGAAATTGGGAATCACTTAAATCTACAGCAATGTGCTCCACGGAATCAGCTGCCGAAATCCGATACGAATAATGAGCGGAAGAGAATCGTTTGAAGGTGTTTAAAGCAGTGGAAGGCAGCAGAGAACAATCAGAAAACCCTGGAACCTATGGTGTCGATACCAGCATTGCCATTTTTTGTGCGTGTTGGTAAATGGAGTTCGAAAACATATTCAACGCTTTCGGAAAAAGGTGTTCACTATGCAAAGCCTATCCCGCTTTGCGAATTTTACTAACATCTCTCCTCTGCTAATCCTAGAGTCTACGATAATTACCAACAACATCTTCCCTATCTTGTCTTCTTCCTACTTTTGCATTGAAGTCTCCCATGATTACATATACTGGGTGTGCCCTTGTCTCATTGCTCATTGCCAAGACAGACAGCCTTCATATAATGTTTAGTGCGAAGACGTACAAACCCGACTGCGCTTTAAGGGTAATAGTATCAGAAATAGGATCATGGCAGACGAAGATAGCTGTTTTCTTGCAAGAAAGTCTCGGGATTTTTAAAATTCCCGACCATTTTTGGTGAAGCATTCCGCGGAAATCGTAGATTTTCTGATGAATAACGCATACACAAGCGTGTTGGCTTCCTCCTTTGACATAAAAGACTTGTATTATTCCTTGTCTCAAAACAAACTATTCGCATGCGTAGAAGAGTGTATCGACGACTATGCCGTGGTTGGCTTTTCAGAACTCAGCCGGGTTATCAGTTCAATGCATTTTAGATTTCCTTCGCTGTGATCTCCGCTCTATCTGCCCCATGAAATGGGAATAGTTTCTTCTAGAAGCAGGGCGTCTGTATCGGCTCCTGTTTGGCGCCGATACTAAAAGCTGGTCACACCGGCGACTAGCACCGGTCGCGCGACCATTTGCGACTGGCGACCAAAAAAAGCGACTGAAAGCGACCGATGTTCACACCGGCAGAGGCTGCATGCGAGCGACCGGAAGTCGCAAACCCAGAGAGTCACGTCCGGATCTCGTTATCAGCGAGCCAAGGGAGAGCAATAAAAAAGAAAAAGCGACGAGCCCGGTCGTAAACAAATGCTGACGTCACTTCTGGGCTTCGCTGATTGGTTCCAGCCATCCTGCGACTGCAGTCGCGCGACTGAAAAGTCGCGCAGCGAGCGACTAAGCAAAAGCAGTCGCTTTGCGACCGAAGCGACTGTTTGCGCCTGTTTGCGACCAGTCGCAAAGCGACTAACTTGGTCGCGCGACCGGTGCTAGTCGCCAGTGTGAACCAGCCTTAACGGTGGAAGAGCCGTCCGCTAACACATTGGCTTTCGCGGCCGGCGATCCGCCGTCCGTGTTGGCGAAGCTAAAAGTGCTTTGTCCAGCGAATCGTCGGCCTCCTTTAAAAAGTTCATTTTTGACATTGTTTCATAGCAACAGAGTATTTTGTGTTTGCCTTTTGCTTGGTCGATTATCCGCTAGATCAGGGGGTCTCAAACACGCGGCCCGCGGGCCGCATGCGGCCCGCCAACCTCTCGCCTGCGGCCCGCGGCCCGCACATGGATATGTCGGTCTCATATTTTTTTTATTTTCATAGTAAGCATGAGCTTGAGCTACACATGCGTGACTGGTCTAAAGCATTGCCTTCCTGAGGCAGACAATGTGTCACCATGTGTTGAAGCCTAACCGTGAAACAAAAACAGCATTTCAGAATTGGTGTCCGGATTTTACTGA
Organism: Rhipicephalus appendiculatus; assembly: GCA_030522465.1. Classification (NCBI taxonomy): domain Eukaryota; kingdom Metazoa; phylum Arthropoda; class Arachnida; order Ixodida; family Ixodidae; genus Rhipicephalus; species Rhipicephalus appendiculatus. The sequence continues at coordinate 84,379 of JALIZH010024887.1, read as the reverse complement.
TTTTAGAGATCGGTATGTACATGTTGTTGGATGTAATCCTGGCCCCAAATCTTGTTAAGAAGAAGAAGAAGAAATGGTAGAGAGGAAAGGCAGGGAGGTTAACAAGCCCAGCTTGTTAAGAAATGACCCGTATATGAAATATGGGGAAAAGCTTTCTTTTCAATGGTAACGTTTGCTGACATTGTTAAAGAACTACCCCCCCCCTCTTACCTTCTTCCCTGGCCCGGCCCTTGCGGGTCTAAATTCTGTGGCTGCGGCCCGCTGCCTGAGATCAGTTTGAGACCCCTGCGCTAGATGGACATAGTTGCCCATGTTTTTAGCTGTTTGTAAGTGTGTTTTTTTTTCTTTAGCGGCGAAGGGTGCACTATCCCGGCTTTTTTCGAAACATGGCATTGCGAAAGAAACGTGGTTTGACGGATGAAGAAACCCACCTGTCGCGGTCTCACCAATGCGCCTACAAGCTGCCGAATGGGCTCATTTTCCTCGCGACATCCTGGCAAACAAAGTCAAGCAGAAACCATCCAGACTTTCCTCAGTTTGTAAGGCAGAGGGTTAAAAGTCTGAGAGCCGATGGGAGTGTCAAGAATGTGAAGTTCCTCTTCACAGACCCGGGTGCTTTAAGCTTTTTCACACAGGAAAATCATACTGAATCACCGGATGCAGTCAAACTTGTTTAAGCGAATAAAACAAAGTATGTTATTCTTTGACGTTTGTTGCGGATTTTATTCTGGTTTAGGTGCACCGACCCATGCCGCTTGAAACCTACTTTACCCGGCCCGGCCCGGCGCGTGGGCCGGGCCGGGTCGGGCTCGGGCTTGAAGCTCCGGGCTTAGGGCCGGGCCCGGGTGTGAGGTGGGGGGACTCGGGTCGGGCCGGGCTTGGACTTTGCTCAGTTCATGAAGGGACACTAAAGTGAAACACTACTCAGTCAAAAGTTCCGATAAGCGCCCCTTTCGGACCTATAAGAAAGCTATCGACCCGATAAAGATGGCTATTGGCCCGATAAAGATGGCTAGCGGCCCGATAAAGGTACTTGGGCACGGCTGTCTGTACGGCAAAGGTCTTTTGTGGCGACCCCGAAAAAGGGGGGCGACCCCCGACAAAGGTACCTCTCGGGACAAAAAGGTCTTGTTTGCCGACCTTCGAGACAGACAATGATAGCTATCTGTACGATAGGATTCTCGTTTGCCCGCGACCGACACCGATGGCCTCGCTGTTGGCACCGATAACATATTCCACGGTGTAGCTCTCCGACACCGACAACGTGGCACACAGCGTCCGAGCAAGACGGACCCGTGCGGTTAACTCGTATGCGTGCGTTCATCAAAGCATGAGAGAACATGAAACAGCAACTACTCGATACATCGATTGCTCATAAAGGATCGCTGCAAGCATGATAAGCATAAGCGTGCGCAGGGTTCCCCCTTCAGACGAAGGGGGGGGAGGAGGAAGTTCTCATCTCACCAGACGGCCTCTTCGAGTTCAAGGTCATGCCCTTCGGTCTTTGCTCGGCACCTGCGACGTTCCAACGTGTTATGGACACCGTATTGGCAGGCTTAAAGTATGGGACAAACTTTGCCCCTCCCACCCCCTTCCTGGGTGACTACAGGGGGGGGGCGGCCGCCCCCCTTCCTTCCCGGGCGCACCCCTATGATGGCAAGCAATTAATGAACCTTTACATGGCGCATGCGTCCCGTCTCTGCTTTCACGCTAGGACAAATCTGCGTGTGCTGTTGCGAAACGAGCGTTTAGATCTGCTTCTATGCATCTAGACGAGTGACTCTGCGCGGCAACTGCGCGCCGCGAGCACCAAAACTGCCGTGCTGCTTTCGGTCGCCTAAGTTCCGCCACGACATCTAAGACGTAAATCCTATATTTGGGAACACTAACCGAGCGGTTGCGGCCGTACAGAACACTCTGAAGTGCATAAAGTGAGGCAACTTGAAACCCTCTGGAAACAAGGCCTTTCGGATCATAAAAAATACATAAGTGTTATCGCAAACGACTGGTCATGTACTCAGTGTCATAGCGATGGGAAGACCATGGCAGGCACGTTTTCGCGCAGCCTGATATTTGTGTGTACCGTGCAGCACCCTTCCTCCCCGTTTGTGCAAAGTTTCCGGCCCAATTAAGCCCCCCCCCCCCATCAGCTCTCCAGTTTTTTTTTCTTTTTCTTCTTTCCATTTTTTTTTGTGTATACATCAGTGTGAGTGGTTGACAATAACAATGTATATAAAATAAAAACATTTCCAATGACCTCTCCATAAATGGGACAATCTGTCAAAAGTGGACGAAAAGCAGATTACTCCATTCCACTGTGAAGCCATCACTTGTGGTCATGCAAAAAATCATTGACTCACTTGAGATATCTGCTATAGCCTAGATGTAGACCTTATTAAGGCCTAGATGTAGACCTTATTAATGTGCGTTATGCACTCATCCATCATTCTCTCAAAAAAATTTTAGTAGTTGCTTGACAGCCATCTCCCTAACTAGCATCTCATTAGAAATGTTCAAGAAAAGAACACATATTATGATCCGAGCCACTAAAGTTTCTGGACTCCATCTTATTTTCACCAATCACTATGTGTTTAACAACGAATCTGTTTAGTAAATCGTTGCTTGTTCACCCAATCATTATCGTAAATGGGTATGCGCCACAAAAGTTTTGCAAATGCCACGACTCACCACTGGTCCACTAAAAATGAAGCAGGCAGCAGTTAGCTCAACAAACAGGTATGTGCCGCAGAAATTTCTGCAGCCTGTATGAAAACTATCATCATCATAAATAGGTACATGTCTCTATGGAAGAGGTATCTGAGAGCATCGTGCCACCTGCTTAGAACCGCACACCAATGGCATGTGCGTTATGATTGTCACACCACTGTCATGCGATACTTAGTGGTTATGAAAGCTAGTGTACCGCTTGCGCCAACCCATAGGCAGCCTATGGTCGCCCGAAGACAAATCACACTCCCAGGAAGAAGCCACGATCCGAGAAGCAAGGCTTTCCGCTGCATGAGAACGGCGCCTGCAGCATCGATTGGATACGCAAAGTTCAAGCCAAGTTCAGGCAAAAGTTCAACAACACTACAGCCAAGGTCAAGCCAAGTTCAAGCAGAAGTTCCACAGCCAAGTTCAAGCAAAAGTCCATCATCGTTACAGCCAATTCGAACCAAGTTCAACATCGCTACAGCCACGTTCAAGCCAAGTTAAAGCAAAAGTTCACGCAAAAGTTCTGCCTAGATACAGCCATAAGTGTGTGCAGGGTTCCCCTTCAGGGGAGGGGGGCAAAAGGTTCCTCACCGTGCCCCCCTTCCTATTAAGTCAATGTATGCCCCCCCCCCCCCCACTTAGGTGACTAGGGGGTGTCCCCCCCTTGGCCACCCCCCTGTGTGCACGCCTATGGATACAGGAGTAAATAAACAACCGATCAGTTTCGCTGTGTATCGAGTATTGCACGGCTTAGTGCAACTTCAAATGTTTTTGTAAATCATTTTCTTTTTAAACTCAATTTCCTTCCTCCACTCACAAATTTCACCTATATTTAATGTATACTTTGATGACCGACTAGTTTTCTTGATTACTTGAAAGGATTTGATAAAGTATGTCACAAACTGCTTCTCTTAAAACTAAGCAAATTAAATATAGACCCTCGTCTTCTCACCTGGCTTATGCAGTCTGTTGCGTGCAATGACATCATATCTAGCGAGCCTGTTCATTGCTGTACCAGAGGGATCTGTTATATGACCTTCAATTCCCTTAATATACATTAATGACTTTCCAAATTGTGTTCTGATGTTCACCTCATTACTGACAATTGACGTTTCATGAAGTTAACTACAATAAGGATATTATGACCTTACAAGTGACCTAGATGCTGTATCTAACTGTTGCAACGTGTGGCTCATGGAGCTAAATCCTAAAATGTGCAAGGCACTCAGCTCAACTCAAACTGCCGCCACCCCTTCCAGTTATCTTTTCAATCATACCTCGTTTGAACCTGTTTGTTTTTTTCATTTCAGTATCTTGGCATTCACACTACCTCTGATCTTAAGTACGCATTACACATCTATTGTTAACAACACTAAGCACTTGCTTGGTTATCATCACCATAACATCTCTTCTATCTCGTCCTCTCTCAAGTTCATCTTACAAAACTTGTCAGAAGAAAACTTGAATATGTGACCCCTGTGGCATCATATACTAGCAAATTACTTAATTTAATTGAACTTACTCAAAATAGCACTGCCAAGCTAATGACTAACAACTATAACCATGCAGCAAGTGTCATGCCCATGAAAACTGTTCTTGAATTGCCACCACTTGTATCCCACCACCAAATTTTCAGGCTATTATTGTGTCATAAGGTTAACGACTATATCCCACAGATTCAACATGATTTACTTTCCCCACTTTAGTTTATTCCTGCACACCTCAACAGTAAAGTTCGTATCGCCACACGCCGCAATAAGTCTCTCCGGCTCGTTGATCCATCAGAGCTCAAAGTACTGGAACCACCTTCCTGGATCACTCGCATTTATGCAAGGCCTTGTTAGTTTTTGTGAATCATCACCTAACATTGTGTAACTAAGAATCTGAAGTGTTGCTTTTTGGTTCACTTTAATGCACTCCTATTCATGTCATGTTTACCACACTACGGTTAAAAACAAGAAATAATTTCCCCTATGATTTCCTTTGTTTAATTGCCTGTTGGTTTTATGTGGTTGGCTTGTTACCTAAGAAACAAGCACCTCGAGCAATCCTCCTCTTTAATTAGGGCCTTCACTTGTGTTTTTCAACCACTACCCTGTGTAATACCCTCAGGCCTTACCCTCAGGCTACTTTCCCTACCCTTAGGCTACCTACCCTCAGGCTACCTTCCCTACCTAAAATGCAAACATAAATCCCATTGAGTTAAATGTAGACTCAAGACTCAGACATGCTCACATGTCACACCTTAACACAATCTTATATTTCAGTTTCAAAATGAACCAAAAGCTCTCACTCATTAAAATCCAAAAAGGAAGAAGCATCGAGTTACATAGAACTAAAAGTATGATCTTATATGAAATGCCCCAACTTAAGAAAAAACACACAGTGACAGGTTAACATTTTGTAAAACCACTTATTGTAGGCTGCACTGAGGAAGCAAATACGTACATATTTGTGTGCAATAACCAGCCAGCCATCAAAAGTAGCATGCGTTAACTAAAAATACTATCACTTTGGATGTCATTGTTTACATATGTTGCTTAATGTGGGCTGCAGTGGCTCAGTAGCTATGCTGCACTTAATACTCCTACAAGGAGTACTAAGGGATAGCCCAACCATCCTGTGCGATGTTTCAAGCCGGCGTCAAGCTAAATCAGAATCCTCTATCTCCACGACTCTCCTTTTCCTCACATACAAGGTATCAAGCCGAGTTTGCCCTTCCTGCTCACCGAGCTGACCACCCAATCTCTCTTTTTTTGTACATTCACCCCTTGATGTAGGTGTATGTGCAGGCCCGTAGCCAGAAATTTTTTTTCGGGGGGGGGGGGGGGGGGGGCACGTGTTGAAAACCTTGAAAACCACCTATTTTTATTACTTTTTCTTGGTAAAACACCCCCCCTCCATCCGAATTTCGGGGGGGGGGCCCTAGCCCCCCTTAGGGCCCCCCCCTGGCTACGGGCCTGTGTATGTGTCTTGTAACCACCTTGTAACCAACAAAAGCCCAGTTTCATATCAGACGCGAGACAACTAAGACCAAAAGTGTAGAAATGTTGGTTCGTAAATTGCACATGGTTAAAAGAACATGAAAAACCACGACACACACAAAGAGAACAGCACTGTGCGCGTTCCCTTTCTGTGTGTCCTGTGGTTTTTCACTGCGGTTTTTTTAAACAAATAAGACATCATGAAACATGATATGTCAGGGGTAAACCAGTAATTAATGTTAGATAACCAACGGAGAACAATTCTACACCAGTGAACCTACTCCAGGAGAAACACTGCAGAGCAATGGTGATCCTTCAAGCAAGGCTTCATGCTGCAGAACCTAGAAGTAATTGAAGCTGCGAGACCATCATGCAAGGTACCATATTTACTCGATTGTAACGCGACCATGATTGTGATGCTAGGGGTGACTTTGCATTGCGTCCATGAAGACGAAATAGAATTTTGGTATTCGATTTTAATGTGAGGGTCGACTTTAGGCAGCGAAAATCTGGAAAAAAAAGCTCCCTCTACATTCAAGGAAATACGGTAGTTGCTGGCCTAGTGTTAGATAATGAGGAGGAAACAATTTTGGCATTTCAAAGCTGCAAACTAAGCTGAATCCACATACATCTGAAAGTGAATAGAAAACAAGTATAGTTCCAAGTGGATCCGAGTACAGCTATTGATGTCATCCCAACTAGACATGTCAACATACAGCTTTCCTTTATTTAAAGCTTCTGTTTATCATGCTGCATATGGTGAAATCTACCATCTCTTTCTTGTTAGAAGTGTGCAGATGTTTTGTTCCATCCAGATAACCATGGTCAGAATGTACATGCTTCTTTTTGGCTGTGTATGAACCAAATCTGCTTCAACGAATTGAAGAAACAGGACACACAAGTGGCTGTGAAGGCAAAAGCGTTAGTTGTTTGCGTCTTTGAAATTGTGCACCAACTTGCACAACCAGCAATTTTACTTCAATTTATAAATCCGTATGGGGGTGTGCAGATGAACACGGAGTCCTTGTTTATCTAACCAATGACACGATGTTATCTGTGCTCTTTTTATATATTTGAAAGCTTTTTTGGAATAGAACTTGTTTGGAAGTCCCTGCTCATCCACGTCATTCTTTGTCCCTGTTGTTACTTTTGCAATGTACACCTTTGAAGATATGCTTCACTAACTAGTACTGAGATGTAATGAGATGACTAAACTGCTTGTGAACATCAAGCAACATATACATGTACATACGTGTCACTTGGAAAACTGTCAGATACCTTGAAGCCTACACATAAAAAACATGAGAAATCATACAGGCCAATTCACTTAGAATGATTCTTGCATCACTACATCAGTGTAACTTTGAAATGGTACATCCAAAAACAGCATGCAACTTAAGAAAAAACACACAGTGACAGGTTAACATTTTGCAAAACCACTTATTGTAGGCTGCACTGAGGAAGCAAATACGTACATAATGTAACCTAAAATAAAGGTTAAAGGTTTGGTACAAAAAATGTGGCATCTAAATTTGGAGCCTATCATGATTATTTTTTCCCTTTCCAAGTAACAGAATGGGAAAAATAAATTTGCCTTACAAAATGTAAAAGAAATGCAACTGAACAGAAAGAGTATGTTTTTCATATATAGAGCAAACGCTCTTCACTGTCGTTTAGGAAGCGTTCACCTGGGCCTCTCAAACTTTTCTGTAAGTGGCATATTGCGTGCCAAAGCAACAGGAACAGCTGATTTTCTATGCTGATGCAGCAACAGAGCTACACTGGCATTGTTCAGGCTATGAGCACAAATAGTACATGCTTAGGAACTTTTTCCAGTGATTACAGGTGCGAGTGCACATGAAGCACATACACTAGCCAGCAATTTTTATGACTACCTTCTATCAAAACCACCAGTTATCACAGCAATAATTTAATCAGGGCCATTCTCACTGTGTGAGAAAAGTCACCTCCACTTAACATACCAATTACTTAAGCCCTAGAGCTTTAATTCATGCTTATCATGAACCCATGCTTTAGTTAGGTTCAGTAGCAAGATACACCGCATGCACTCATACTTGTAATATGAATTCACACACTCTGCTTGAATTCCTGAGAATATTTTTCAAATGAAGACTTTAATTCTTAAAAAATGACAATTCTTTATCAACTTGCGGAACCGACACATCTCTTGGATAGGGGACACTGATGTTGCACAATGTCAGCAGGGCACCGTGTGTGTCAAGATGTCTTCCTCTAATTAGGTGAGGAGACTCCAAATTAGCATCGAACTAAGAGCGAAAGGCATGCAAGGAGAACCGTGGCAGTTGCGCCCATTCAATCATCATTATAGGTGATTAACCAGGAGGCTGTCACTGAAGTCTACAGCCAGCTCAATGAATCGTCAGCTTTAAATGTGTAATCATTAATTCTTACACTGCTTCCCCATAAAATGTGTCGATAAACTAATGTCATGTATTTCCCATAAGTATACACAGGAACCCGCAGAACAAGATAAGGGGCATTGATCAAGGCGCTTGTGTCTTTGTTTGAGACAACCTAATAAAACCAACAGGTAATGAAGCGAAGGAAAAGCATTGGGGACAGTGATTGTAGTTTTTACTAGGACTGCAGCATTTATGTCAAGAAGGGAAATTAAGTGGACAAAAAAAAAAACAACTTACTGCTCGTGGGGTCCATGGTGACAAGTCATTTGAACTCTGAAACTTAGAAATATGTACGGCATTCAACCATCGACCTCCAAAGTGTGTAAGAACTCAAACACAAACCTTCCGTGTAGGTATGGTATGAAAACCTCAACAGCTGAAGTTTCACGGTTATCAACCCTCAACATATTTGATGCATTCATATATAAGGACTCAAACCCCAAACCTTCCAATATTGTAAGGCATCGAACTTATGGTCAGTCATCGTTAAGCAAAGACAAAGTAGGGGTGAAACAGTGGTCAAGTGATGGTCAGCACTACACTGCAGAGATGAGCATGTGCCACTGTGTATACATGCACAATTCCCTAGAAGTTTATGCCAATTTTTTTTTCCTTTGGCACTCCTCAATGATTTCACAACTTCCTCGATAGGGTGATGGCCCTGCAGCAAGCATCCATTATTCAGGCACATTGGCTCCAAGAGGAAGACAACAATGAGGTCAGGGCAAGGTGCAAGGTGGCATTCTCTCAGTTGCCACATTCATGCCAACCTACGGGCACAATAGAGCAATTATGCATATAACTAAGTACCGTAAAATGCTGAGCAAGCACCCCCACCCGAGCAAGCGCCCCCCCTTTCTTTTTCGGGAGATCTGAAATAAGTGCCAAATAAGCACCAATGAGCAGTCCGGGACCGAGCAAGCGCCCCCCACCCAAATCTGGTCGGATTATCCTTCACCGTAGGGGGATGCTTGCTCGACATTTTATGGTACGCCGCTCTAATTCTTACACTTTCAACGAAGCATGAGTGTGTCATTTGACTCGGAAACATTTAAAAATCTTCGGCAAAGACTCGACTAATTCACTCAGCTGGAGAATTCATGATGGTCGCTTTTACGGAAGGGGGGCTGTCGAAGCGCTCTATCATTTGTTAATTACCTATGTAGTAGTGATACCAGCAATAGAGAGAGAGGGAGAAAAAATATAGGAAAGGTAGGGACCAGAAAGAGAAAATACTACTGGGACGTTCTCCATCTTGAGCACAGAACGTGCACAGACGAAAAACAAGCTAGGCCTACCTAGATTACCCGATTTATTCATTCAGGGCAGTGCATGTTCTCATACCGCACACCAATCGAGTAGTGCATTTCACAAGGAACCTCAGATAGGAGGAACTCTAGCGCCTGTCATGCAATCTTTCCACACTCTATATAAGCTCCAACACTTCATTTACTAATGATAATAAAATCAACCGAGCTAAATGTTCATGACTTTAAGACAAGGATAAAAGGTTTTATCATGCTAGTATCTGTGCACTCCAAAATGCTTGGGTAAGTGAATCAGTTTAAAATATCGAGGGCATGGAGGGGGGATGCTTTGAGAAATAGAAGTGCCTTCTTTCAGGCCAACATGTTTCATAATTGGAAAAAATTGCAGGCTGCACCACTGTCGCATTTCAATTGATGTCATACCCATAGCTTGGCAACTTCACTCATGACTCGACTCACTCAGATTCACTTAGACTCAGATCAAGATCAGTTAAGTTGAAAGTTGGGCGAGTCGGTGATAGTTCATGTTTACGCGTGAAGCAGCACACGGAGACAAGGTATGAAAGGAAAGAAAAGCAGCGGTTGTCCTGTCGTTTTTCGTTCCTTTCGTACCTTCTCTCCGTGCACTGCTTCACACGTAAACATCAGATCGAGATGTGAGCAGGAGTCTGAGTGAGCCCAGGTGAGTAATACTTCACTGAGTTCGAGTCCAAGTGAGGCTGGCTGAGATCAACTTTAGTGAGTCTGAGTCCGAGAGAGGCCCGTTGAGTAAGATTTTGGCAAGTCTGAGTCCCATGGATGAGCCTTAAGTGCAAAATATATTTGTTCTATGAGTCTAAGTTAGCAGCATAGCTCTGTGCTGACTATATATTATGAAATACTCAACTTCGGCATTACTATCAGCCTTTTTTCGGCTCGTGCACGTGCTTATACTCACGTTGACTAACACAATACTTCTATGCATTAGCGTTCATATGCTAGCTCGGTAATTTTTTCATCAAAGGTGTGAGTTACGGGCAGGCGAGGTGCACTAACCTCACCTCTCCACCCCATCCCCTCACCCCCGCGCAATCTCTTCTTGGGAAATTCATGATAAAAATATCTCAGTCATATCCCTTTCAATAAAAATGTTGTTACAGGATTGCAAACACAACTCATATTTAAAGGTACATGATCCAAAGGCGCCAAGTTATATAGAGCACCAATTATGCGAGATTAATAAAAAAGCTAAGTATATGCTGACCGGGTAATGAGTCGACTCACACCAGACGCACATCATGCCGTGAGTCTGAGCTTATGGCGAGCTTGAGTTCGAGTGAGTCCGGTTCAAAAAAACTCTAGTGAGCCTGAGTCCGCGCGAGTGCCGTTGAGGAAAAAATTGGCAAGTCTGAGTCCGAGTGAGCGCTAAAAGCAAAATATATCATGATTGAGTCTGAGTGAGCTCCACCTTTTTTGCCGACTTATGGTCATACCACCTTTTTCTAAACATGCCTCGGGGATCAGATACTTTCCTTTGGCACTGCATGGGGGGCATATTCTGACTCAACAATATAGCAATTAACGCAAGCGATAAAATTTGCTGCTTTTACGGAGGCACGTTTAATACCACCTGCTTCAAGTTGAAGGAATACGAATTAATTGACAAAAAGTTTTCACTTGTATGCAAGCCCAGGTCCCATATATACATGCCAGTTTTGGCGCAAAACAATGACAGTGCAGTGCAATTCAATAAGTAGGTTGAAATCAATGGTATTAGGAAATAAATCACTCAGGCTGTGCAGTTTTTATTCTTCCACATTTTTTGCATTGTGACGGGCGCCGAAGACGCGCGGCAAGGGTTGGGGTGAAGCAGGACACTGCAGTGCGCTGGGATCACACTCCCCAACTCCATGGAAGTCGGGGAATCTCTGCACGAGGGTCCTTGCCCGACTCGGCTATCGCGGTGCGCGCTCACTCGCTTACGTGAAAGCAGCTCGCGTTGTCGGCCGATATGCTCTGCTAGTTGAAACATTAGTCTGCATGTACTGCAGTACATTTTGATGATCAAAGCACACCGAAATCGTACGTGCCGATAGAGAGTGGACGAGGAGGACGGCAGATGAGTCGTCCAAAGTTGGCGATAAGCGTCTTTATTTGAGAAGATGGACAGGCGTCCTTTGTCCCGCATTCATTGAGCTAGCGCGCGGGCCGCGTCCTGCGTCCCTCGATCGTGACCAGCCTCAATTGATGCTCGAGATTGGAGTAGTTGGAGCTGGCCAAAGGCTTTCCACCAAGGCTCGTTGGTGTGGTAAAGGTTGGGGGGTTTTAGTGGGGATTGGTTGCGTAGAGTCACCGTAGGTACCACGTTAGTTTGGTATTGTGTGTTCGCCGCCTGCAGTGTGGACATGCACGTACAAAACTAATGAAACCAACAGACAATTAATACATTTAAACGCGTTTCGACTTCATGGTTTTAAGCGCACAGCACGAATGACGTTTGCTGTCATTTGACATTAATTGTTTCGTGGCCGTGACGCGATGAACTTGCCGACCCGTTTTTGAAGCAAAGCTTCAATTTGGACTAGTTGTTACGGCATTGTAAAGTAGTCACGCTGAGCAAAATGCACGAACGACTAATAAAACAAGAGGACAGGACAATGAAGTGGTGCAAAAGTTTTCAACTGTTTATTTTCGCAAAGGCACGACAAATATATGCACGAATATATTTACGATAATAGGGGCTATGTCACCGTGATGTTCATGAAAGCAAGTCATTTCAGGCGATCGTGTTCCGCGTGTGTAGTGTTAACTAATCTCGGTTGTCGATAAAGCTAAAGACTGAGCGCAAAGATCTCACTGGATCGTATGATTTAAACACGGAATATGCCTCTGTGATTTCTCGTGTTCTTTTAGACCTGTAATGCGCCAACATTCTGCGTTTGATTAAAAAAGGGATCGCATCTTAATTGCGTGTGTCGTGCCATGGTGATTGCAGCATCTCTGTGGCATACTCATGTTTTCTTAATCTTGTATTAATGCAACGCCCGGTCTGCCTAATATAGCATTTTGCGTGACATTCTAAATGTTTGTTTACATGCTTAACGGGGCACTTTTTCATGGACGCAGTTACGGGGGAATCATTAACTGTTTGCCTTTCGGCTTCAAAGGGGCAGAAAAAACTTTTGCTTCATGATTTTCCCTGATCTTTTTTGAGAGCATGGGAAGTCTTGTGCGTATATGGAATCACACGTGTTAATTCTTTTGCTCGTTCTCCTTTGGTAAATTCTTACCCCAAAGCAATTTTTAGGACCTTTTTTTATCACCAGCTATACGCCTGGTACCCGCTAGTCTTGAAAAGCTTCGTGATTTATTGCTCGGTCACATTTTCGGACTACATGTGTTAGGCATGAGGAGCCGTTTTTGAAGATTCACTGCAGAATTTGGCCTTCGGCTGCCGTGTATGCGCTGTGGCGCATGAATTTGTGTTTAATGTGTTCAGTGTGCATAGTCAGTCTCTCTGCCCGCTGCCCACGTACATTTCAACATAAACACATCAATAAGGTCATTTGCTCCGAAGCCAACCAAACCCAAGAGGCAATCAAGAGTCACGTGTAACCGTAACGTTACGTCTAGTGTGTTACCAAATAAATGCATGATATGGCTGCTGGTATTTGTTAGTTTTCAGCAATTGTAGTGAAGTTGGCGACACGTAAAACGTTTCAACACCACCTGACAAAACGTGTCGCGCTACCCATGATCGCAACGGCTGCGCCTAAAGTAAGCGTTTGTCGACCTCCTTGAGTTGATTGGCATTTAATAATTAAGACAACAAAATTAAATAACACTAGGAAGGGCGCGGCGCTGCGCGGGTTTTCTTTGTGTGCTACATTTCATGCACAGATAGTACGGTGCAGCATTTTTTAAGCAACGTATCACTTTTTCCTGCTTTCTTTTCATTCTGCTGGGTCTTTTAAGGTACTTGGAATTGCAAAACACACAAAATACACAAGTACAAGACGAGCGCTCTTGGATTATTATGTGGTCGGTTATCTCCGATTATTGCGTACCGATCTCGAAGGCTACGCTTTGACGAATGAAAACACACAAGTGACCGCTCCGATCACTTGAAGTCGTATGCGAATCCGTAGCCGTAGTTTTCGTGTTGCCGGCGGTAGGAGCACGCTGTTGTTGTACTTGCAATGCCTGTTTTCGAAGGATATGAGATTGAATTCGACCTCAGCGGTAATCGACCGTGCCCACTGTGAAATACTTCGATCCGGTAAACCCGACCGTCCCGTTCGAGGTTGGGTAAAACGGCGATGATGACACTGGATGGATACCAAAGCAACCCGAGTGCTTCGCCTGGCTGGTAAGTGTTGCTCATTCCTCTTAATTGAAATCACGCCGTAAAGCGTGCCTCTGTCTAGCTAATTATAGTCTGGGCAGGTACGGGCATTATGCGACTGGACTAGGTTCATCATAGCGGCAAAGTGAGCTGGTTCATTACGGGTGTCACACGGTGGAATTCAGATCGGGACCGGGTTTCCCGATCGGCATTAATATACTTATGCGAGATGAGGGTGTGGGGAAACGGATCCCTGTCGACAAATTCAACCCCGATTGGGTTCGGTCGCGATCGATAGTTCTCGTGTGACACGCGTGCTGCGTGATCCGTTCTATGCACTATGCTATCGAAGTGGATGAAATGCAACGTCTACCAACAGTTTTTTTTCACCATCACATCATGATCAGCTTAATCTTACTTTTAGTTATTCCTGTTTCGTCGCTTACTGTAACGACACAACATAGTGGTGAAGGGTATAAAACCCCGAGGCTTTACTGCGCCGACCAAAGTAAAAAAAATAAAACACAGATAAAAAGACGTTCCGGCTCCCACACGGGAGCCTTGTTCACAAATGAAATGAATAACAAGTGTCAAGCAGTTCGCCTTATGTACACTGTCCATTTTTATGAAAGGGGAACACGCGAACGCGTGGCCCGCGCGCTCCGGCGGCTGCTTTCAGCGCCTTCATGCGTGACCGGGAGCAACCACAGCCTCTTTTCGCGTCATCTAGTGCCGAGCAAAACTACCAGCCATGGGCGATATGCAGCCGGCTGCAAGATAGCAACCCCCCTCGCCCTTGAAGCTGATTACGCAACAGGCCGGGCCCGCGGCGTGTCGTCTGCTCCTTGTAAACTATGCCTGGCACGCGAGCGCAATCGAAACGGGGAAGCTCTGCCGCTTGGATTTCACGCGTTACGCTTAGGCTGATTTATTGATTTAGACGGCAGCGGTGCAGCCAGATGAACTTTTCGTGGTGGGTAGCCGTTTTGAATCCCTCATCTAACAGAAAAAAAAAATAGTAGCGCACTGCGACACTTGCCAATGCTTAGGGGAGTTTCATATCTGAGCATAGTATAAAACGTTTGGGTACTTTTGAAAAGCGCGCTGGCGGACCGGTCCATACAGGGACTCTCGGCGGGCGACCTTTGGGTTGTCATCAAGCAGGAGTGGGAGATGCTGAGAAGTGGCACGTCCCTAATGGCAGCTCTTTGTGAATTCCTACTAACTGGAGTGGCAGCTGTGATGTCTACAAGTGGTTACGGCACTAAGTATTATTACAATGTTGTACTTTTTTTGTCAGTTGATGTCAACAGTAAAACGACAACTGACGTATTTTTTTCACTTTCGATAAAGTAATTGACAATATTTCTTTTCACGTTTCATGCTCACGTCGTTTACGTTACTTATAAATATCGATGAAAATCGCCCGAAGCACCACGAGACCTTTTCTTTTGTTTGCTACACAGTACCCTCTCGCGCTCTCATCAAGAGCCCAGCGGCACTGTGCATGACCTTAAAGCATAAAGCGGCGACATACTAGTACTTTTTCTATTGGCAGGCGACACGTTCTTGGCAAAGTGGGATTTTATCTAGAAGGTTCTCCACGGCATTCGGTGAGGGACTTCAAGACGGCAAACCACCAGGAAAAGCTCACCTGACTGCACCGCTGCCACCTAAACCACTCTAAATCAGCCGAAGCGCAACGCGTGAAAGCCAAGCGGCAGACCGTTTCGAGTGCGCTCGCGTGCCAAGCATAGTTTACCAGCAGCAGACGACACGCCGCTGCCCAGCCTTTTTGCGTAATCGCTTTGATGGGGGAGGGGGTTGCAATATTGCCGCCGGCTGCATGGACTCTGTGGGCTGCATATCACCTATGACTGGTTGTTTTGCTCGCCACTAGATGACACGAAAATAGGCTGTGGTTGCTATCGCTCACGCTCGAAGGCGCTGCAAGCAGCCGCAGGAGCACGCGGGCCACGCGCTCGCGTGTTCCCTTTGATAAAAATTGACAGTGTACGTTTGAGTATACCACGCAGGCAGCGCGCATACACTGATGGCAGATTACCATCGCTCCTGCTCAGAGTGCGTGGTGTGGTCTGTATCACGAGCGACGCAAGATAAAGACGTCGTGACAGTCCTTTTTCTCTGGCGAGAACACGTGCCCTCCCCCAGTCGATTGCGTGTCCACCTGACGCATGCTCAGCCAAAGCACTGGACTTCACATTTCCTTTCTTTACGTCATAATTGTGTTGCTTGAGACGCCGTTCAAAGTCACCAGTTTCACCAATATATACGTCGTCACAATCCGCGCATGGGACCGCGTACACCACACCGGGGAACTTCACTTTGGGTAGTCTGTCCTTCACATTGACGAGTGATTGTCGCAGTTTCTGGTCGGGAACATGCGCCACTTGGACATTGTAGGAATTCAGAACACGGCTTAGGGCTTCGCTTACGGAAGGAATATACGGTATCCCCGCGCGCTTTTTACTAGAGGCAGCACAGTGGAGTCAATTCAAGGTGGAGGAAGAAGTCGAAGGCAAGCTCCCGTTCCTTGATATGCTCATTGAAAGGAATGGTCGCACTTTGTCGTTTAGCGTGTTCAGGAAGACGACGCACACAGGGCGTTACTTATATTTCGATAGCATGCAACCTGCTCGCCACAAAAGGGCGGTGGCTTCTACGCTTCTACGACGCGCGCAGAAAATCTGCACAAAACAAGAAGACTACGCAGCCGACGTACACTTGGTGCGGCGGGAATTGTCAGCTTGTGGCTATCCAAATTCTTTCTTGAATGCTGTTGAACGACAAATGACACGTCCGCAATTGCCCTGTGCTGCCTCAAGTAAAAAGCGCGCGGGGATACCGTATATTCCTTCCGTAAGCGAAGCCCTAAGCCGTGTTCTGAATTCCTACGATGTCCAAGTGGCACATGTTCCCGACCAGAAACTGCGACAATCACTCGTAAATGTGAAGGACAGACTACCCAAAGTGAAGTTCCCCGGTGTGGTGTACGCGGTCCCATGCGCGGATTGTGACGACGTATATATTGGTGAAACTGGTGACTTTGAACGGCGTCTCAAGCAACACAATTATGACGTAAAGAAAGGAAATGTGAATTCCAGTGCTTTGGCTGAGCATGCGTCAGGTGGACACGCAATCGACTGGGGGAGGGCAGGTGTTCTCGTCAGAGAAAAAGGACTGTCACGACGTCTTTATCTTGCGTCGCTCGTGATACAGACCACACCACGCACTCTGAGCAGGAGCGATGGTAATCTGCCATCAGTGTATGCGCGCTGCCTGCGTGGTATACTCAAACGTACATAAGGCGAACTGCTTGACACTTGTTATTCATTTCATTTAGGAACAAGGCTCCCTGTGTGGGAGCCGAAACGTCTTTTTCTCTGTGTTTTAATTTTTTTTACTTTGGTCGGCGCAGTAAAGCCTCGGGGTTTTATACCCTTCACCATGTATCATCCCGACCAGACGGGCTTCCGTCAAACTTTAAACTTCACACAACATAGTCATAACAAAAGCACTGTCTAAAAACAAAACACCACAACATTGTCATCTCAGCCGCGCTTGGCCAACTAGAAGACAACCGCCCTGTCACAAAGGACAAAGTCTTGGGGTGCGGGCGGTACCCAGTCTTTGGCACGACTGGTTATGAGGGACGGTTTCTTCAAGAAGCCGAGCTGAGCGACAAGTTATCTATCCTTAAAACTACAGATACGCAGGAAACGTGACTAGATTTGTTGGCTAGTGATGCAAACGTGTTTGGGGATGCAATTTGTTTGTTGGAAATGGTAGTGTGCTGGGGCGTAGCCAGAAATTTTTTCGGGGGGGGGGGGGGGCACCTTCTTGATTTTGGGGAGGGCACCTCATTGAAATGGTCATTTTTCGCTCTGTATGCAATGGCGAAAAAAAATTCGGGGGGGCACGTGCCCGGTGTGCCACCCCCGGCTACGCCACTGGTAGTGTGTATTGCAGCGTGTACAGAACAAGACATGAATTTGAAGCATGAGTGGCAGTTCCCAGCCGAGCACTAGTGGTGAGCGAAGCGCTCGCATTCGTGTACAGTTACTCTTGAAAATGAAAAGGGAGCGGTCCGACTGCTTAACAGCATGCCACTATAATGTGATTGTACTTTGTATTGAGGAGCTTCTTTTGATTGCTGCATGCCATGATGTAATCCTTGTGGTTTCACCAGTAGCAAAAGCTCTTCTCATTATCTTTGAACTCGGGCCGTGCTTCCAGGATTCCTAGTTAGGACTGTGCAGTGCTCATAGAAGGGACAAGGGACAGAAGTGCACGAGACATGCGCTGACTCTCAGCTGAATTCTTATTCCGAAAAACTTGAAAAAGTAAACTAGAAGATATCATCGAGTCACATGACTTGTGCTCCAAACGAAAAACGAAAAATACATACCTGGCTGCCACCCCGTAACATAGCATGTGCACAACGAATTTTAAGTCGCGTTGCCGCGCGTGCTAACCAAAAACTCTTATTCCCTATCCCAAAGCTTTATCAATGACTGGCTAACGCATCTTTCATAGCTTCTTCTAATGTGCAAGGCCTTTATAATTTCTCGGGTAAGCTGCTTTTTGTGCATGGAAAGAATCATGGTATCAGTAAAGTGCGGGGTACACCCGCACTCCAGGCAATGGTCTGCTAAATCGGAATGCGTATCTTATTGTGTTAATGAACGCTTATGTTCACCCAAACGAACATTCAGGCACCTTCCACTCTGTCCAATGTAAGAACTGCCGCACGATAACAGGATCTGATACACGATTCCTACTTGGCGATCAACAAACTTGGACATGTGTCATGGTACCACATTCGCTTTTGTTTCTTTCGACCCACTCGGCTGTGTGCACTTGTTCACGCGGGCAAACATGCCGGACAACTTGTTTGGGGAGGAAAAGATGACATCCACCCAGTAGCACTTAGCGACGTTTTTTAGGCCATGTGACAGCTTGTGTGCGTAGGGTAAAACAGCGCATCTTTTTTGCGTACGGCTGCTTTCAGTTTGTGCAGTCTCTTGCTGCGCTGACTTTTTTTGCCCTCATCATTTCGCATACCTTTGCGATTGCGACGTCCGGGAATCCAGCTCTCCTTAATCTAGCACTTGTTCTTCAGAACTATGGCGGAGACTGTGTGCGCATGTTCTTTCTAGGGCAGAGCGGATGCACGAGAGTGCTATCCCCTGTTTGATAAGCTTGGAATGGCTAGAGCTGAAAAACAAGCAACAATTTCATGGTTCTTGGGAAGTATCGCCAACAAACATGAGAGGGTAAAACTTACATTTTCAGGTATAGAAACTGAATAGACTCTTCGTTCATCATTTCAATCGTAAATTTGAGACCGAGCCCACATTCCGTAAAGATTTTGAGAATGTCTATGCTGCTTCTCGTGTAATCTGTGCTAGTTTCGTGCAGTCTACTGAAGAACTGTCAAAAAAGAAGAAAAAGTGCTTTGGCGCTGTTAACCGGCTTAAAGTTAGAAAACTTGGCAGTGGGAGTAAAGAAGGCTGGCAAAGGTTTCCTGGAAGCTTTCTTTTCAGCAAAAACCCAGAATCCAGACATTCCTTTCAAATCGTCACTGAAAAGGCTACGTGGCAACATGTCGTGTCAGGGTACCTGCAGGTGCAGCTAGCCTCCTTAAACATCGAAGACCCCTTTCGGGTAGCTAATTCCTTAGAAGAGACAAACTGTTTGAGAGAAATCAACCCAGAGAAGTGCCAGGCAATCAGTGTTGAAGTTGAAGACCTCTTCTACTCGCTCCCACACGAACTTATGGAGAGTGTCAAAATGTGCATTTGTGACTTCAGTGATGAGTATGCATTTTATGAGAGATGTAAAGTTTCAGTAGAGGCCTTTCTAGAACTCCTGTCCGTTTACATTTGGTCTACCTTTGTACAACATAAAGGCAACCTGTACATACAGAAAAGTGGCGTCTGTATAGGGTCTAGGGTCGCCCCTGTACTTGGTGAAATGTTTTTGAGTAGGGTAGATAGGTGGTTGGCTGAGCACTTAGATGGCATGGTAGGTCATGTGTACAGGTATGTTGATGATTTTCTGGTCTTCTTTAAAGAAGCACTGACACAAAATTCGAAGGCGAGATAATGAGCGAGATAGATTTATGTGGATGCATACACGACATCTACGAAATATCAAGGGCAAATATAGCCTAGAACATATTTAAAATTAATTTTAAAGTGCATGGCGTGCGACTGAGCGAGCTGCGGAGCCACCCGCGGCGCCGACATCAACGCAGTGGCAATGTAAACAAAGCCCGCTCACGCGCGTGGCGCCCACGTCACAGTTTTGCATGGTCACGTGGCCAGCTGCATTTATCTTGCCACCGGAACTGCTTCTGCCTAGCTCGGTGCTCTTTGAAACCGAAACTGCGACTGGGTGCTCTAAAAACGTCTCTAAATAAATAACCGTCGCGCACTCGCGCAAGTCAGGTTTCCAGCCATGATAAGTGGGTCATAAGCTGCCTACTGCAACAAAAAAAAATAAGGTGCAAAATTTTTTGTGTCAGTGCTCCTTTAATAGCACAGATTACACAAGAAGCAGCATAGACATTCTCAAAGTCTTTAAGGAATGTGGGCTCGGTGTCAAATTCACGATTGAATTGATGAAAGAAGAGTCTATTCAGTTTCTAGACCTGAAAATGAAATTTTTGCCCACTCATGTTTGTTCCACTCATGCTGATCAAATTTTACCCACTCATGTTAATCAAACAGGGGATAGCACTCTCTTGCATCCGCCCTGCCCTAGAAAGAACATGCGCACACGGTCTCCGCCATAGTTTTGAAGAACAAGTGGCTGGATTAAGGAGAGCTGGATTGCCGGACGTCGCAGTCGCAAAAGCGTGTGAAAAAATTCCCCATCTCCCGCTAAAGGGAACCATGTGTGGATGCGAAGCAGCGGGGAGATAATTAGCTCGAGCGGGAGGAACGTCGCCACTCTCGTTTTACGGCAGCGGTCCGGGCGCTCACCGCGGCGCTGCACAGGAGAGAGAATGAGGCGCGCGCGCTCCCGCCCCCAGCGGAGTATGCAGCTGTCACACCACCTGTCGTGCGCGCCGCTCCATAGAGGATTCCTAGAGGACAGGACGGGGGTGAGCGTAGGAGAGGATATGGGGAGGGGACACCCATGCGCTGTGGGGGGTGTGGGACGCGGGGGCCGCTCCGTAGAGTAGATGATTCCTAGAGGAGGGAAATGGGGTGAGCGTAGGAGAGAGAGGGGGGAGGGGACGCGCATGCGCTGCGGTAGTGTGGGACGCGGGAAGGGGCGACGGACTAAGTCCCCTCCAAACAAGCAAGATCAAGGAATGGGGTCAACCTGGGCGACAGACACCACCTGCCTAGCCATCCCTTACAAAATGCCAGATATGGCCCATATATCTTTCATATAAGGCCATATATGATCAAATAAGGGCACATATAAAGTTCAGATATGGCCATATATGGATTTATATGCCGTTATAAAAAAGGTTTATATAAGGCTATATACTCTCATATATGGGTGTATTTATATGTATATAAGGGTACTTAAGGATATATACTGCCATATATGAGAGTACTTATATATAAATAAGGACACTTATAAGGCTATATACTCCCATATATAAGTATACTTATATATATATAAGGGCACTTATAAGGCTATATACTCCCATATATAAGTATACTTATATATATATAAGGGCACTTATAAGGCTATATACTCCCATATATGGGTGTACTTATGCATACACAGGGTTTTATAATGCTATATACTGTCATATATGAATGCGAAATCGGCTATGAATGTAATGTCCGACAATCATCAAAATTAAGGGAAGTGAAGCATATTCTCGCTGCCTTCATAATTACTTGTGCTTTGGTGGGAGACACCTTGAGATGACTAGACAACAATTATGTCAATAAAAAAAAAGCGGCAGATCCCACACATTGTGGGAATGGGATGTAATGCGGAGCAGCCTGCAAAGTAGCAAATCATGCTGTACATAACTGCACGTCATGATTTACACGTTAGGACCTGTAATTTATGTTCGTCATACAGTCACATCGCGCAATACCAATTCTGGTGTATAGCTAGCTAGCTGAATGCAAGTGCACCGTGAGCGTGCATTGTAAATCACATTGTTCATGACATGCATTTCATGCTTTTCATGGTTACCACCTGCCACTTATGTTTGTCATACAGTCACGTCATGCAATACCAATTTTGGTGTATATCAAGCCAGTGAAACAGCCGCGAGTACCATGAGCATGGCATGCAAGTCATGTTGCACATGACATGTCCCATGTTACTGCTTGTCATTTATGTTCATCATACAGTCATGTCACGCAATACCAAACTTGGCGTATATCAAGCTAGCGAAACAGCCGCAAGTGTGCCATGAGCGTGTCATGCAAGTCGTGTTGCACATGATGTACTTGCATGCTAATTTTTTATTTTTACTCCTCCTGCCTGGGCCCTCATAAGTCTGCAGTGGATTCTAAATAAATAAGATAAATATATGTATTAGAAGGCAACCACTCCATCTAGAGAAATATTTGAATTCTAAAATCTCTCTCATGAGTACTACAGCCAAAATGTTGGTATAAGCTAGCTTTGGAAGCAGCCACCTTCCTTTGTACATTTTATATCGACTGGACTATCACTTTAATTATGTTTAGATGAAAGGCTTCTTACTTAATGTAAATAAATGCAAAACTAGCGATAAACACGCAAAAGCAACTCATCATTAATACTTAAGGGCCATATATATCAGCTGTAGGTAGCAATGCATGTATGGGAAACATTTATAAGGCACGTCAGAAAATTCCTTGAGCGCAGAAGTATATCATTGAAATATGCAGAATACAAGAGAAGCGTCATAGTAGTATGGCACAAATGTGGAGCACAATGAGATTCATTACGTAGCATTGTATGTGGAATTCTTTATCTACAAACTGACCTATATTAAGGTGTTTCTCGGTCTGTACATCAAGCTTACGTGTGCTGACGTAACATGAAATACATTCAAGCAGCAGTTTTTGTCTCATTTTCCGGCTGTTGCTAAATACAAAATATCAGTAGAGGATTATGGCTCAGCAGAACAAGTCATAGTATGTCAGGTAAACAACAATGAAAGGAATACATGAGGCTCAGAAACACCAGTAAACAAAATAAATGTATACATTGAAATAGCTATTAATGCATGGCCTAATAGCAAGAACAGCACAAATATAAGACATCACGTGGATTAACAAATTATTTGAGGTGTATGTTAGTGGTCACTGCACAGGAAAAACTGTTTTATTGAAAGTCAGCTGCACGATATGATGATTTCTTAATATCTAACATGATTGATTTTGCAGAGCAGTTCAATTTGCATGAAAAATTTCGCAGAAGTTCTGCAGGAATTTCCTACGTATCAAACATATATAAGTGAGAGTTTTCATACTCTGCGCACTTGGAAGGTTTACAGTTCAAGTAACTTGCACTTCAGGTCAAAGGTTCAGCACGCCATGCACCTTGGAAAATTCAGAGTTAGAGTTCCAGTCGCAGCTATCAAGGGTTCAGTAGAACAGAAGTATAACATGTAGAGAGGGATTTAGAGTCCTAACACTCTTGGTACAATAAGTTGTGTGTTGTACTACAGAGGTCAAGGGTTTGTTACCCAGCATGTTTGAAAAGCTCAGTTTGTGTTCCTTCAGATGCCAAGCGTTTGATACCCAACACACTGGAAGGTTATCTGCATATTTTAGGTCAAAGGTTCGATATCCTACATGCTGAGGTGGTCAAGGGTTCAATGCCTCACATGCTTGGAAGCAGGGTTAAAGTCAAGGGATGCCTGGGGGGCCTGGCCCGGGGCTTGGCCCCCTTCAGCTGCACTACTCAGCTACACAACTGCAGCGCAATGACACCCATTCGACAAACACTGGAGTTATTTTTTTAAGTAGTAGTGCCTTGTGCGGTAATAGTGCTTGTTGTAGCTCTTCAATTTTCTTAGTAATGAGTTACCCGTGATTGTCAGGTTGGCGTGGCGCGACCAAAAGAAGGAAAACGGGCATCTTTGGGGCTTCCTGTGCAGTGTGGTGCGATGTCCGTTCAATTCTAGCGTCCACCCCAGCTAATATGAACAATTTTATAGGCCCCTTCGAGTTTGAATTCAATGAGTTTATATATATATATATTTATACATATATATATATATAACCTCTCTATGAGGACCCCCCTTCAGTGAAGGGAGCTGTTAAGCCCTGCTTAGAAGACTACAGACACTGCGTCCCTCTACACTTCGAATGTCGAGGGTTCAATACCCTATGCAGCTGGAGGCTTTGTGGTTCTAGTCGCTACATACTTTGAAGTTAGAGAGTTCCACACCCTGCACCTTTGTAAGGTTTGGGGTAGCAGTTGCTGTAAACATTGGTGTTCAAGGGTTAAGTGCCCTACATGCTCAGGAAGATGAAGTTTCGGGCCCTGACACATCTGTTCAGTCAAGGGTTAGATTTATACCGTTAAGTGTCTCCTGTGCTGTTCAAACCACTAGTGGTGAGTAACAGACTTGTGCTCGTGTCATCATGTGGAAGCTTACTGTGGAGGCAAACCAGTGGAACTTTGGTGGATTCTGTGCATGCTAAGATACAATGAGAGCTCATCTCTACATACCGAGTTGCTTGGTTATCAGTTTTCATGCATGACATCAAGCAGCCAATGTACAAATAGGCATCAGTATGAAACAAACTTACCTCTACATTTTTGAAGTTCATGGGTCTTTATGTAAGGGATTATTGCCTTTTAAAACTACGAAGGTATATAAATTTAGACATAGAGATAGAGAAAAAAAGATAATGAAAAAAGCACTTGGTTAACCAGGCCATCCCAATCAGCTTTCGCACTATGGGAGGAGTAAATTGTCAGAAAAAGGATAAGAAAAATAAGAAATGAGATTATAAGTGATGTGCATGCGTAATAGCAGAGTTTATCGCATGAATTTTTGAGTGTCACTGCCCAGCAACGTCAGCTTCGCTCTTTGCGAAGCTGACGTTGCTGTTGGTTAAGATTTATAGCAGGCTCACCTCGACACAAGCTTTAGCAGTTGAAGCCTAATTGTTACCCAATGCTCTCTTGTGATTTGGTTGACCATCGTGCGAAATCAGTGCTACGCAGTCAACATCCCGGCGTATCGCTACAGATCCGAAACGCGTTAGTTGCGATCTCAATCGATCGCTAATTCCGCACTGAACATGGATTAATTACCTGACAAAGATTTCTACCGTACAGGTGGTGTAAACCCTGGAACTCTAATCTACAGGCTAACGTCGTACGTGGTGGCGACACCGCCAGATCACAATGGGCTTGTTAATTCATTTTGCTTCGACGCAACGTACGAAATACTACTGCTCGAAAGAGAAAATGCTGTCTTATGGAAAAGCTCCTCTGCTTTTTAGTCGACCTGTGAATAAATAAAAACGCACTGTACGTATAAGTAATCTAGAGCATTGCTGCGGTGGATGGAAAAGTAAGTCGCACTGTCCCCGCGCTCGAAGCCTGTCGTCTGCTAGAAAAAAAAAAAGGCCAACAAAACCGAAAAGCAAATCCGCTGAGGTACTAATTGGCTTGCATCGCGTAAATTGCTCTTCAAGATAAGCTATTATTGCTACTTTAAAGTACCTTTTTTCGAATAATCTGCGTGTTTTTTCTGTAATTCCACTCGCTCACGCTTTTTTTTTTTCAACATCAATTCTGCGAGCCATAGCCATCCACAGCCAAAGTCGAATGTTATTTATTATTTGTTCTGTGTCAGCGTCTCGTGTGAGCTCGTTAAGTCTTTAAGAACATTAATTTCGCATGAGAAAGCGCCGTGACTCGTTTCTGCGATGTGCAAAGATCGTGCGCAATTCGTGCGCTTGTTAGAGTGCCGTTCACGTGCAAGTCGTTCAAGGGATCAATGGAATGCACTGTACTACGGGCGGTCGCAGGACACCGCAGCCGGTGGCTGACGCCCCGTGGCTACTTTCTGCATGGTAACATAAGAGGTAAGTGGCAACAAGTTATTATGCAAAGTACACAACTCAGCGGTAGGCTGTGTTATCGCACGCGGGCGAGGCGTTGTAGAGACGTAGCCTTATGAACCTTTGCGAGTGACAGACCTTGTCATTGTCCACGCTACCGATTCGCTGTGACTACGTTCATACGAGCAGAGAGCCACGGCGCATCGGTACGGTTTTGCGGAAGCAAATTTGTAACAACTGAGATAACATGCATGTGTGCGATTTTTCTGATGTGCATCGTCGGGAGCAGGACGCAGGCGTCAACCCGCATTGCATCGTTAAGAGAGCAAAGCTGCAACACCATTTACTGTGCAGCCTTGTGCTCGCGTTCGTGCGCGATGCGATTCGCAAGTTGGCTTCAGTATAGCTTGCCTACCATCGAAGCGATATAATAAGCTGAAACTAATGGTGCAGTGTTGACTATGCGCTTAGACACTGACCTTCAGCTAGGTTTGCTTGCACAGCAAGACTAGATTTCAGTGTGCACCAGCTCATCAGCAAAGAAGTATTGTCTCAACATCATGTTTGCACAGTACACGTGATCATGTCTTGCTTACCCTGGCACGTAAGGAATTGGAGCACTTTACTTCTGTCAGACACTGGCAAGCTGGGAGGCTGTGAATAAGTGGTGCTCCACAGTTTTCATGAATGCAGGAGTCTAACTGTTCATCGACAAGTTCTTTTGGTTTTTCTCCTGGTAATGAGGCCGCCTACAATCAGGCTCGAGCTTTCGCCTCCTGAGCCCACGGCCCAACCCAGATGGGCATGGGGAATGAGTTAGAGGAACTTAGGTGGTCGACACACGATCGTATGGTGGCGTATCACGAAATTACACAACATTATAGATTGACAAGACGAATCTCTAACTGAACGGCAGGCGCTCGTGTGGAAGCAACTCCAGACTGGCACCTTTTCCACACCAATTCTGTTCTCTCACATCTATCCCACTACATTAACCCCCTGAGTGCAACCTGTGCCGAGCCCCTAGGGTCCGACCTCTTCCACATACTTTGGGGCTGTCCAAGTATATGTGTGCATCGTAGCCCGCAGGGCTTGTTAATTACTACGATGCAGCAGGGGGAGGTCCACACTGCTCATCTCTAACCCTAACAAGCAGGTCTGGGTCACAAAGCAGGTAGAGGCAGCCGCTATGAAGCAGGGGCTCCTGGCCGACTAACCGTCGTCGCCTCCCGCAATTGAGGCAATTCCTTGGTTTTAATAAAAGTTCTCCTCTAAATTTAGAAAGTCCGGGTGTTCAGGTGTTGTGTGAACAAGCTATAACAGTCCAAGAGGTAGGCAACTACTGGCCTTTTGCAATGTTTGGATGAACAACATTATATTCAGATAGATATGAGGCAATGTGTACTCTTTCTGTAAACATTGAAAGAAAGTGCTCCATTATTCCTATTTACCAATACATTCAAGAAAGGTAGCTTGCAATTTGTCTCAATCTCCACCGTGAACTGAAAGAAATCTGCTTGATAGCTTAGATGTACTTGGAAGCTTCCAAAGCAGAGCGATTAATCACACAAACACAATTTTTTACATAGCCACACAAAAATTCTTGGTTTCAGGCTGAAAGAAGTGATGGCGTAGTGGGGAAGAGAGACAGTGTCGAGTAGGATCAGGTAGAAGACGACTAAGACGAAGAGCCGAGAGAGCGCGTGACAGTGACTGACACCTCTGAAATCAGGCAGTTAGTTTTTGTCAATAAACCCCCTTATAATTTGGTGGAAGTGCTGGGTAGTCTTCGAAGCTGGATCTACGAAGTCGCACCTTACCTCCAGTGCCACAATGCCGGAAGAACCCTCCACCCAAGGTACCTTCCAGATTCCCGCCACTGCATGTCCCGGCGTGTTTCCGCTGCGTTACCCATCTTCAGCGGCACTGACGACCAAGACTCACTCACGGACATACTCACAGACATTGATGAGTGGCTCACTCACAGACATACTCACACACCATACTCACAGACATTGAGGAGTGGCTGGCTATTTAATACCACAAGGTGAGTGCACTGAACAAGTGCAATGATGCGGCTAAGCTGACCTATGTAAGTTTTTACTTGGCCGGCATCACTATTCACTGGTTGTGGAATCACAAATCTGATATTACCAGCTGGGATTCGTTCAAGACGGCCTTTTCGCAAGTCTTCGACCGCCCCGCTGTGTGAAAGCTCCATGTAGAATAATGACTTCGTGAGCGTGCTAAACAGCCAGGAGAGACCTTCACCAGCTACACTTGAAGACGTTGACTTGTGGAAGCGTGTGAACCCATCGATGCTCGAAGCAGACAAGATTAAACAGATACTCAAGGGAATAGCCGATGACGCATTTCAAATGTTGTTAGCCAAGGACCCACTAACTGTAGCCGAACTGGTCAGCTTGTGCCAGAGTTTGACGAATTGCGCAAGCAACGTGCCCTTACCCGACACTCTCTGGAACAGCGTGACTCGATTGTGGCCTTGACTCTCGGAGACCAGATTGACATGTTGGCTCACATAAAGCAGTTCTTGCGTGAGCAGGTCGCTCGGCAGCTCTTCCATTTTATCGAGCACGCTCGAACCAGCACAGATGCATCATCTGGCCACAGCCATAAGGCACATTATCCAAGAAGAGGTAACTGATGCATTACCTTTCACTCGTTCACCACCTCTGGAGGCTGCACCCTTGACGTACGCGCAGGTAGTCGCAGCCAGAGCACCTCGTAAGCCAACTTATGCTCCCTTGCCTGCTGCCTGTTCGGTCATGACTGGTTCTGTTTGGCCGCCCATTCGCTATGTTTCCTAATCCGTGGCGCACCGCAGACAACTGCCCTGTCTGTTATTCTTGCAGTTAAGCAGGACATGGGCACTGTTTCTGCCACTGCCGCCGCCTTCCGCTCTCACAGATACCATGCAAAGATTGTCACACGGCTCTGGACGCTTTAGTGGCACAGCATGGCAACAAGGATCTTCACCAGACCCGAATGATTTTCCAGCCATTGCATTATCAGATTCGCAGAGGTCCCCAATACAGAGGGCCCCATTGGTGTGCCTTGGAATTGCAGAGGGTCCCATTGGCTGTGCCTTGAACTTGCATTTAGATGGCCTTTTCAAAACACACGTAGATGTTACCCTCTGAAGAGCCTCTTCAAGTCGAGAACATCAATTTGAGACCCTTCTTGTAGTGCTGGATCAGCGTTCGAGAGCAGCAGCGCGCACTTCAGTGGTGATGTCGATGGGAATAGAAGTAGCCAGAACTGCATACTTCAATGCCTGCTGACGTTGTTGACATGAAAGTCCACAACTCACCTCTGACGATTTAGGGGCTGCAATGTCGTGCCCTCACTTATTTCATCCCAACCACCAAACATTTGAAGGAAAACTTTCTGTGTTACGTACATGATTGTTTTTGTCTGCTTAAGTGCGCTGCTTTGGAAGCTTTCGCACCCATTCAACCCTTTGCCTGGTCTTTTTTGGCCCGAAACAATGCAAAATTACCGTTTTTTTTTGGCTGACTGATTCTATGTGTCTTGAAACAACTAAAAAATTATTTGAAAGGCTCTTTATTTACATGATAAACGTGACACTTTTTTGTGTGTGTGAAAATATGCAGATGATTAGCTTCACTGCACTGCGCCACAGAAAGTGCCCTAACTTTTCCAGCCTTCAGTGTGGTAAATGTTGTTCTGAAAATTGAAAAGTAAATTGCAGAGATTAGGGAGTTTGTAAGCAAATGCCTAGCTTCGAAGTGCCAGTGAGCATTTGCTTACCCACATCTAATGGCATCCACTGCCAATACGTTGAGGCGGGATCGTCATCCGAATCCAACAGTTTAGAGAAACTGTCCTGCTTTGTGTAGTCACCGCCGTACTCACAAACGAACTGTACTTCATTTCATAAGACTTCAGCGAAAAAGCACATTTTTTTTTCCTGAATGGAGCTGTTGCCAGCAAGTGCACAGAGGAGGATAACATTTTCATAATTCCAGTTGCCAAAATCAAGTTCTTCCAGGACTAAAAATGCATGGTCTGAGTGCATTTAAAAAATTTTTTTACTGTGAACCAAAAAGATGACGGCTAAATGAATCAGGGTAGCTTAACTGTGGCCCCCTCGAATGCTTGGTTCAGGATGAACGAGCCCAGCTTCTCTTTGGTGCGAGCAGTACAAACCGTGTCGATGAGCTCAGCTCGCTTTTGGTAAGGAAATAGTTAAACCATCAAGTAATTCGAGTTAATTCACCATAGAGACGAAGCAGATTAGAAACTAACATGCTTGTGGATGTGTTGGTACGTAGGAACAATAGAGCACTGCATTGCTTCAGCATTTACAGAAGCAGTATGGATTGAGTTTAAGTCTGCCCATCCTTACACTTTTCAGAGGTCAGCAGTTGCTGCCCTCTTGGTCCGTTAACGGGAGCAACAACCGCTGAGAACACGAATTGAGATAACCCCGGGAATAGAAGGATGGTCTGTTGTATTGTCTGAAATGTACCCCGTTTTTTTTTCATTAAAAGCAGACGTATATTTTTATTTCTTCCCTCAAAATTACTTTTGACACTTCTCAGGGCTGAAAAGTAAGGTGGGCTTGTAGATCATGCGATCTTTTACCGGTGTACACTATTGTCTATATTAGCGCTGAAATGTCGCTGACTTTTCATTATCTTTTCTAACTTGAAATGTGCAGACATGCCTTCGTTTGCATTGAGCAAAGCAGTGGCGGGCCGCCTTTGCTTCATGTATGATCTGATGCTCATGAGCGGCAGCATGAACGTTATTGTCTTAGAGCTTAGCAGCACCTGTCGATGAGTTGTTGAAGTACGAAGAGTGTCTCACGGCCTCCGGCAACACGTTGCCAGAACTAATTCGCAGAAGCCACAAGTGCCTAGCTCGTGAGGCAGCAGAAGGATGTTATGTAACGAGGAGCATTCGGAAAGCTTATTCTACGTGCTTGTTATAATACAAAATTATAGAAAATGACAATGTGAAAGTGGTTGACCACAGTTTCACTTACTCGTGCTAAAGCAGAACCTTGAGCACAATGCGAGGAGGGCTATTGAAATCCCTCTTGCTTCACAGTGTTGCTGTAGATGCCTACGTACAGTGTAGGGGCTTTTCAGACCAAAAAATGCTGCTTATTAAATAACGACGTGCTTTTTTGAGATCAGCCGCTGCAGCTAAAAACGTTACGAAGTATGAGCTTCCTGTCGCGCTGTAAAAAACTGGGTCCAGAAAAATTTATTGTCTGTCCCTTTAACAGTCGCATTGCACGAAACCTGAAGACCTGACTTCCTGAATGTACGAAACCCAAAATGTCTTTTCGACTAAAGTTCCACTCCTGCGTACATGAAGACTGTGGAACACTGTTTGTCCGAACCCCCCCCTGGCATGCCACTATCGGACAGAAGTAACGAGACGTGCTCTGCTTTCTCACATGCCATAGTAAGTGAGACCTCATCACGCATATAGTGTAATTGCGATGTTGGGGTTGTTAACCTTCACGCATACAAATTAAGGCATGGGCTCATAAGTGGCAAAAAACAAAAGCTGCCAAAAGAAGTCTTTGCTGACATTGCTTGCAAGATTCCTTGGGCAGATTGGGCGAGCATCTACACGAAGGAGATTTAAACAGCACCTGCAACAATATCATAACATTGGGGATAAGAAAAAGATGGCAAAGCACACAGCAATAACTGAGCACGGTAGAGACTGAATGAACTGTATGTAGCATAACTGGCCAGGAAAGAAGGTGGAAGTCTTACTGTATCTGAAATTCGTCGAGGTACAAGTGGTTTTATGTTGTGCATTCTTTCATTGCGATCAATCTGGTCATGTTCCCCTTTTTGCTGGTCCCCTAGAAGGCTGTGTACATATATCTTAGAAGCATTCGCATGAATCCAAGTCTCTTCATGGAACTAATTTAAGTGCCAGTCACGGCGGCATCGTTATTAAAGTCGATGCGCAATCATGTTTCTCAATAATGTTTGAAGGCATTGCGCTCATGACAGACCCAGTTTGGAGGGTTTGGCTAAGAAATGTATAGTCTAACAGTGATTGACATAGATCATTTGTGAGAACTTTGAAAAAAAAAAGTTGGAATTATCAATATAAATTAATAATGGTTATTTCAAAATTTAGATCAAGATCTTGATTCAATAAAAATAATAGAATTTTAGTCAAAAAAGCCCTTATTAATCTTAATAATGCTGAAGGGCCCCTAAACAAGCTCCAATATTTTTTAGCATTTCAAGTAAATGTGCTCATCGAGTTCAATCTTTTGTAACGATAAGCATTGCCAAATGCAGCCACAGAATAAAACACAATCCCATGCTCCTCTTCTCGCCTTTTTGGTATACCCAGAGTTGGTAGTGACGTGATCAGCAAATCTGGTCATGTCAGCAGCCGAAAGACCTGTTTGTCTGCCTGCAGGTATGCGTGCTCCCTGCTTATCCTTCTCACTAGACGAGGGAAAGAGATGAGCTAACGAATGAAGTGTAGTGCATAAAACAGTGAAACGAGGGAGCGCCACATTTGGTCATCATGCGCATGTAATTCCACTATTACACATGGTGAAAGCGCAAAAGACGAAGGTAGAAGAGGCTTGACACACATGAGCGCTGACTTACAACAGTATTTTATTGGGAAGCAAGCAACCACATTATAGTGAAAAGTCTGTGACATATCACGTGTGCACAGTCTGCGCAAAATTCATATCTCGATGCAAGAAACATAGCTCTTTCCTAGAAAGAGTGAGCAATGGACTGTTTGGAAACACATGCGTCACCTAATATATCAATTAATCCCGCCTCAATGATATCGCGGGTTAACTGATTTTCACTTTGGCTCCAACTGAACACTCATTGTAAACTGGGTCACACGTTGTCATGACAGTGCAAGACCTACAGTGTGCATCTAAACACCCCCCACCCCTAATCTCGGACACATTATAACAATGCTCCTGTAGTCTATCATTAAGGCATTGCCCACTTTGACCAACAATTGCTATCACGTCAAAGGCAGATTGTAACGATGTTGCTCGAACCGTGGATCCCTGGCAGCCTAGCCACGGGCACAGCAACAACCGTTCGGCAAATAAAGTTTATTCAACTCAACTCCAACTGTACCTTTTGCATGCATAGTGAATGAAAGAATCATAAAACCAGGAGCATCGTTATAACGTGTCCAAGATGAGAGGGGTGGTTTTTACCGTATTTACCGAATTCCAATACGCACATTTTTTTGGGGGGAAAATAGGCCTTAAAATCACATGTGCGTTGGATTTGGGTACAAACCGAAACAGCCCTATAACTGCCGGTCATCATCACCATTATATGGTGGTAAAGCTAGTACCGCTCATTTGTTGCTGGAAATGATGGTAGCACGTTTCCTTGTCGCTTTCGGTGTTGTTGGAACCATTTTCAATCAGTCCCGTGCTGTCACTGTGCATTGTGCGATCTGTCAGCCATCTTGTGCAAGAATGAATGCAGCAGCCACGAAGACGCGTCGAGTCAGCCATGAGAATAGCTTTAAACATAAAGTTATTCTTTATGCGGAAGAAAAGCAGGAACAGGAGTGCAGCCCGCAATTTTGCCGTGCCGGAGACCTGCATTTGCGACTGGCGAATACTGAAAAAAGTCGTTGTTTCAGTGGACGTCTTCAAGCAAAGGCCGCCATGGTTCGCACGCGGGGTGATTTCCAAACCGTGAAGATAAGCTTGCGAACAAACAAAATGTGCAAACATTTTGTTCATTTGACGAAAGCGCATGCACGTTAGTGGCCGGGTTTAAAGTTTACCCCTTTTCCTTTTTTTTTCCGTCAATGAGAACGGGTGTGCGTTAGAATCGGGGTTTGCCGTATTTTTCTTTTTTGGTTCATGTGAATCGGGTTCGCGTTGGAATTCTATAAATACAGTAGATGCACGCTGTAGTTCTTGCACTGTCATGACCACGTGTGATGATCCAGTTTGCAATGAGTGTTCAGTTGTGAGCCAAAGTGAAAATCAGTTAAGCTGTGAGATCATTGAGGTGAAATTAAGTGACATATTAGGCAATGCATGTGTTTCCAAACAGTCAGTTGCTCTGTCTAGGAAAGAGCTAAGTTTCTTGCGTCGTGATGTGTCACGGGCTTTTCGCTATATATCAGGTTGCTTGCTTCCAAATCGAATACTTTGGTGAGTCAGTGCTCGTGTGTGTCAAGCCTCTTCTCTGTCTTCATCTTATGCGCTTTCACCCAGTGTTATGCAAAACCAACATGCCCAAACAGCTACCTTAGTCCGCTATCACGACAGCATTTCGAGAAATTCTTGTGGCCGTGTGTTCACTGTAGACTCGTACACAACTGCAACATCACAACTAAATATCGACCTCTGGGTGGTTTAGACGACCTTTAAATGTACAGGAAGAGAGCAAAAACTGCATAATATGTGAGTACTGCTGTTTTCAGTGAGTGCTGTGCATAAAGACTTAAGAATCTGTTACGATGACAACTTTCAGGGTTGATGGGCTGAGTTTCCATAGTGCCATAACTGCTAGCAATTCACCATAATAGCGATAACAAGTCAAGAACTCTCAGTGAGAATACCACCTAAAAATCTCGGAATGCACGAATGCCAGCCTTGTCTTCTTTTTGTGAGGCATCTGTAGCTATGACATTTCTTACATTTACTTACTCTTAATGATTTTGTAATAGACCATTTAATGTATTGAAAGGTAAATATATTGCATTGTTTGAGTTGTCATCACAAATAATTTCAAGATTTCCCCTCTACATTGCCAGTAGCAGGAACCCCACAAATGCATACATCTAATAGGTCAACAAGTGTCTGCACCAAAGCACACCTGTGGTGTAAGGAACCACGGCCAGTTATTCTGAAAAAATAACACAGGTCGAGAGATGAAAATAATTTTTAGTTTTATAGGAGATTCATACTTTTTTTAGAAATGTTTGAGCAGTTAATATCTGAAATTTCACCAAAGAGAAGGCAATTTTGCTTGTAAGCATAGGTCATTGCTGACGATGCATTTTGAAAACCCAAGGCATAACTGTGGAGCCTCTCTTTTCAGAAGTACATGAGGGTGTAATTTGTTAGCCAGAGCACCCTAATATAAGACACATCTGGATTCTAAAACTTGGCATGTATATAGTTCATATATCGTAATAAGTGTGTCTCTTCGCATCCTCAATCGACTGTTGCCTAACGTGCACAGTACACCAACCACCCGTATTCCTTTCTTGGTTATATATTCAATATGTTTACAGCAAAAAATCTAGTCATCCTAAATCACTCATAGATATTTTACCAAAGGCACTTGGGGTATATGTAGAATATACCCCAAGTGCACTTCACTGGGTTATAAAATGAGGAAACTATGACTGCACTCTGCATTGATAGTCTGGTGCTTCCTTCCTTCTTTTGTGTAGCACAACAAATTACACCATTTGATTGTAGTCATAGATTCGACGAACTATTGTCTGGCGAGGAGTGAACATTGTAGAAAAAAACTGAGCTCTCGCCAAAATCAGGGGCATTATAAATTTATTTATTCAACATTTCAAAACCCGTTAAGGTTTCTTGTTCATGATGGATCAAATGTACAAATAGCCGTCTGTATGCACTGGTAAGGTTGTGCGGGCACCTTGCCTGCTTCTTTGACATGTTGCCACGTGTCCCGTTTAGTGTATTATTTGTAGATTGAATGTATAGCGATTCCAGCAGTAGTCAAGAAGACAATGATTTCTCTGTGGCGACAATTGTTGTTGACGTCTAGTCATATAGGTGGCCTGTGTCAACGGTGTGTTTGGCCAACGCATTTGAGGCAACATGTCCTTTGGCAACATTGTTCAACTGCTTTCTAGGACGCTGATCAAAATTCCCGGATTCATCAGTGTATGATGCTTCACAGTGTCAAGACACCAAACGGTGTGTTGACACTGTTTGGTAACGAAATCAAATGACAATTTGCTTACCAAACGGTGTCGTGACACTATTGAGTAAGCAAATCGTCCCTAAAGCGGAGAAACGTTTGCTACAAGCTTGCAGTTTGGAAACCATAGCCACCATGAAAAACAGAGAAAATGACGTGTTCTTCAGACTTCCAGGATATTGTGCTTCATGCGAAAATGCCAAGCTGCCAAGACTTGCAAAGAAAGATGTTCAAGTCAAGAGGCCAAATTCTCATTTCTTCTCACTAGAAATGCTTCACCAGCCCCCCAGTACTTCAACCGGTGTTCTTAGCCTGTCATCTTATGGCTGATCCATGTGAGATTGCAGTGCTCAGCAAAGGACTTAATTTCAGCATGGCATTCGGTGATAACACCAAGGTAATTATTTGCACAGGGAGCAGGCAATGCTTCAAGTAGAGCCTCATCTACGAGACGAAGCCCGCAGCCTTGCCATGGTGATTCTTTCAAATTTCTCGACAAGCAAGTCGCCGGGGTTGATACCGCAAGAAAGTCAAGCCGTGAGAAGACTCCAGCAGAATGAGTATCCTGCCAGCCGACAAAAGAAATGCCACGATCATTTAGGCTGAGATAAGTACAAATCCAAGATGTTGAACCTCCTCCAGGATGCACGAAGCTGAGCCAGGACCCTACCAGGAAAGTACTTTGAAAATTGCTGGCCGACATCTTCAAGTTCCTCCCTCCAGACAAAAAGAAACAACTACCAGCTTCTGTGGCATAATGGTATGGCTCCCACTGTGTATGGTTTACCCAAATTACACAAACCAGATGTGCCACTCAGACATATCATGGATTTCACATGCTCGCCTCTTCACAACCTTTTAAAGTACTTGCTTGGCATGTTTTGTCCTCTAGTTGGAAAAACGTCCACGCCCATGCGGGACACGACCCACCTTGTCGCACTTCAAAAGGCGTATTTAATTCATGGTTGGGAAGAGGACAATGGCTGCATTGCGTTCCTGGATGTTCTCATGGAACGCACACCTACCAGCTTCAACAATTCTGTGTACAGGAAGCCCGCACACACAGGCAGCTTTACTTCGACTCAGAGAATCCCACGGGCCAGAAACGTTTGGTAGCAGCAGCTTTATCAATTGGGTCTTGTATTTGTGGTTCGGGAGAAGAAGCTGACACAAAAGAATTCAAAAGAATAAGGAAGGATCTCGAGGCTTACGGGTGCCTCGGGGCAACTTCTCCGAAAGCTAGTATGTTGTTAAGCTGAGCTCTGTAACAAAGAAACCCCAGAAAAATAAAGAGTAAAACTGATGGCCATTCCGTACGCACCTGGAACAAACGAAGAGACGGCGAAAATTTTCAAAAATTGTGATGTTCAAATTGCTCATATACCTTCAAATAAGTTTAAAAAATGTCTTGTTCATGCTAAAGATGTTTTGGATTGCAAGTGTTTCTCGCGGGCTGTTTGCAGTATTCCCAGCGGAGACTGAAGCTTCCATAAATTAGGGAATCCGGGAATTTTAATAGGCACTTTAGACAGCACTGAAATGACGTTGCCAAAGGACATGTTGTCTCAAACGCATTGGCGGAACAAGCTGTCAACACAGGCCGCACAATGAATTTTCTCCGCCAAAAAATGATCTTTGCTCAAACTACTAGAATCACTATATATTCATTCTACTAATCATACTCTAAACTACACACGTGGCAACATGCCAGAAGAGTAACCATGATGCTTGTGCAATGTAACCACTACATAAGGACGGCTTTTTGTACATTCACTCCACCGTGAAAAAGAAACCTATACATGTTTCAAGACTTCGATAAAATTGTTTTCTTTTGCCCCTGATTTTGGTCGTTGCTCAGCTTTTTTTTCTCCTCCATTTTATTACACATCTAGTGCCCTTTTGTGGTATGGTCAATTAGGAGGCAACAGAGAAGTGATCTTTCACGGACGTTTGTTGATTACTTATGATTGGGTACGGTACCCCCGCGAAACTTCGGCATTTTTAATTTATGTAAGCACGTGTCAGTTTTCTGGGAGATACGAGCCTTTCTTCACGGTATAAAAAATATCATCTGTCGTAGCGGCAACTTGAAACGTCTATTGGGCTACAGATATTCCTCACTGCATTTTGTTTTCCCTAGATGTCTAGCTATCATCATATATCAGTGTTATTGTATTTCTTTGTAAGCTGTTTATTGTATTTACGCACGTAATGATTGCAATGCAGAATTTTTGTCACAAAAATTTCATTTTTTTTCATCCTGTGTAATGATCACCACTGAACTTTCTGTCATGTGATCGCAGCTCAGTGCCATGCAGGGGCGTAGCCAGAAATTTTATTCGAGAGGGGGGGACCACTTAGATTTCGGGTGGGGCACCTCCTTAAATGTTCATTTTGCACTCTGTATGCCATGGCGAAAAAATATTTAAGGGGGGGGGTCATTGATGTGCCGTTCTTTTTCTTTCCTAGGTTCCTACAAATCCATTATTTTAGAGCAAAAGAATGCTAATGCTCTGTTTATAACTTCTCTTAATGACGCCACACTGACGTGACACGTTAGTGGTTATGGCGGCCGGTAGTTTGTCATTGAACTATGACATGCTTCTAATAAGTGAAGACGTGGCAAACGGATGCAGTGATTACGTGGGCATGCCGAACGAAAAAATTTTGACAAGACAATCAGTGCTATCTGTTGTATAAGCCATGAAATAACGAAAGCAACTGCTGCTGCCCCGAGGATCATCCAGTATTTAAAAGAGCGCTACTAACTTCCGAGACCGTTGTTCCAGGTATCGATGTGCATGCAGCCTCATCAAAGTAAAGCAATGGGCCATGACTAGGGCACCTATGCGGTATAACGCGATACGAATAGGGCTCATCTGCTCGTGAAAAGCTATTCTGTGAAAAAAACAGAAATAAATCACCGCTTCTTCTTCAGTTATTTGAGCAAAAAGCTTTGTTTATCGGGTTCGGTGACCAACGTAGTTCATTAATTTGCGTTAATAACAACACTGAACCTTATAAGTGCCTGCCAGAAAATAAGGATTTCTTGCTAAATTGGAAAATTCGTATAATCAAGTTTCATTCTATAGAGCTTTAAGTGTATGTCTTATAAAATATAAGGCGAATATCAAAACTGACCGCGACTGGTGTGCAGGAAACACAACTGCTCTGTTACAATAGATGGGAACTACTCGTAAAAAGGAAATGGCAAAATTTGAATTAAGGCACATTGAACCAGAATATCTTGGAGGAAAATGCCAAGTTATCTGATACATACAGCTATGCAGGTTATTTCTTGTGTGCAGTGCGTAGTGTTTGTTTCGTCGTAAAACTATAATTAGCTGCAAAAAAAGTATTTCGCCTCTTTGCAAGGAGAAGCACCACAGGCTGCCCTTGAATTTAGTGCTGTAAAAAGAAAGAAAAGGTGGATACAGCAGTTTTATTGTGAACAACGTGAAAGAAACAGACAAGCACCGAAAATTACACAAATGTAAGGTGATCCACTGGTTCAAGTGAGATTACTCGATACTTCCCATGGCATGACACTGCCACAACAGGCCCATTTTGTCACTTCCTTGTCATTGTAAGCTCTGGTGTGACATAACAGAGTGGCTACGTTTTCTGCGCACCAAGTGTAGTCGGTTTTGGCATTAACCTGAAAATTTGATGATGACTATCTCAAACTACGTGCAACTCTTGTCATTTCTAAAAAATGGGTGTGCTATAAATTGGGACTGCTTTTCCAGGGCAATTATTCAAAAGCAAATCAGCAAGCCTTTTACTTCATCACAT
Source organism: Rhipicephalus appendiculatus (assembly GCA_030522465.1). Classification (NCBI taxonomy): domain Eukaryota; kingdom Metazoa; phylum Arthropoda; class Arachnida; order Ixodida; family Ixodidae; genus Rhipicephalus; species Rhipicephalus appendiculatus. Next base: position 44,885 of record JALIZH010024887.1, on the reverse strand, counting down.
CAGTGTCACTTTAGGTGGAGGAAAGTATCTCTTCCTTGATTTATATTTCGTGTGCAAAAACAAGAGCAGCTTGACAGTAGTAGCATTTTTTATAAAAAAATCTGTATTGCTAAAACACCTTATGTAAAATGCAGCATGTTTACAAGCAAATATATACATTGAAGATGTTAAAAAAGGGCTGCTTCCCTTTTTCTTGAAGTTGCGTGATCCTCCATTCACATGCTGTGCTTTTTTTTATAATGCAGTTCGTGTAAAGCGAAGTGTACATGTGCCTTTTATACAAATGTAGGTCATGTTCAGCCTGATTGGTTGGTTATCGTAACTGGTAGCCATTGTTAGCATTCCGACCTCTACTTTGATTCTTCGCCCAAAAAATTTTATTTCACGTAATGATGGCACCCTCAAGGCTGGGTCAGTTTTTCCACAAAAAACTAAATCATTACGTCAGTCATATGGTAGAGTTAAAACTTCATGTATTGAAGCTCGATGTTATGAAGTTTCTGATCTAACAAAAAAATTTCGATTCCCCAGTAAACACTCGCAGGGCTCAGTGTTATCATCAACCCAAATTAATGAACTAACTTGGCCATCAAACCCGATTTATTAAAATTTTTCCAGAAATAACTGAGTAAAGAAGCGGCGGCTTCCTTCCGATTGTGCAGACAAGTTTTTGTCCGAGCGTGCACTCGCCATCGCGTTAAAACAGTTGGCCACCCTACTCACAGCCCTGTTGCTGTAGTATGACAAGGCTGCACGCTGTACCCATGCATGGAGTAATGGACTCTGCTGTCGGCAGCACTCTTACGTAGCAGATGTTGCTATGTGTAGCAGCAATTGGTCCCCTAATTTCATGGCACTAGTAGTCTCCTTGCAACTTTCTGGCTCGGTCTGTTCACACAATCACTTTTCACATGTGATATTGGTGTTGGTGGGATGAACGATTGCGAGGCAGCTTTTTGTTGTCGCTATAATAAAATTTTAGATATCAAGGAGCCAAAAAATCGCTTCTCGATTTTACGAACTACCCAATTTAAAGGGGTCGTGAAAAAGAAAATGAGGCTGCCTGGTTGCAATTTTCCCCTGCTTCAATAAGAATTAGACATGCCGTTTTCGAAATATTTCCGTGCAATATCTAGTCTGTATGATGCCCGTTTCATATCGCAGTTTTCTCGGGCTACCGAGAAAACTACCGGCCGCCATAACCACTAACGTGTCACGTCAGCATAGGTCGGCAAAACTTGTGGAGCTCACTCAGACTCACTCATGAAATATATTTGGCGATTTGGACTCACTCGGACTCAGACTCACCAAGATTTTTTTCAGCCGGACTCACTCGAACTCACACTCACCAAAATTTTCTTCAACTGGATTCACTCGGACTCAAACTCAACAAAATATTACTCACACGGACTCACTCAAACTCAGACTCGCGGCTCGGTCTAGCCGTTAGGCTAGAATTCACTTTTTCGACCATGGTTTCAATATTCTTTAACATCAATATCTCACGTTCTTGGTGCTCATCTTGGTGCCTTTTGAAAAGTACCCTGGGATACGAGTTATGAGTGCTTGCGAACCAGTGAAGACATTTTTCTTGAAAGAGATGACAACAAAAGATGCATTTATCAAGAACATCCCTGGAAGAGTTGGCGGGGATGAGGTCAAGGCGCCCCCCTACGAAATTCACGCCTCCGATCTATAATTATTGAAATGGTGTATGAACGATACTGCTTGGGAATACGTGTGAGTAGACGTGCGTATAAAGGTGAATTCAGGTAAGGCTGATAGTAATAGTGAAAATGAGCAGATGGGACCATAGGTCGGCAAATAAAAGTGGAACTCAGTCAGACTCGCTCAAGAATTATACTTTGCGCTTTGGACTCACTCAGACTCAGATTCACCAAAATTTTCCTGAGCTGGACTCACTCGGACTCACACTCACGAAAAGTTTCTTCAATCGGAGTCACTCAAACTCAAACTCACCAAAATATTACTCACCCGGATTCCCTCAGACTCAGACTCACGCCTCGATCTGAGTCTGAGTGAGTCCGAGTGAGTCGACTCATGAGTGAGTTCGCCGACCTGTGCTGTGGCGCAATTAAGAGAAGTTATAAACAGAGCATTAGCGTTCTTTTGCTCTAAAATAATGGATTTGTAGGAACCTAGGAAAGAAAAGAACGGCACATCAATTTTTGCGCTGCGAGTTGTATACTATGCAAGTATGGCAAGTGATCTGCTTGGTTCCGCTTTGAAGTACATCCTGGCTCTGTCACGTGTTGCCTTCGCTCGCTCGGTGCAGCGTCCCAGTTTTTTTCTTACTGGTTGTGTTAGGTTGTGTTTTACAGCGCGTTTTGGGTAGCTTAGTCTTCGCTATGCCTACCGTGTGTGTCGTCATACAGTGCCGCACTACTTATCAAAGTGGAAACAATGTTCATGACATCGTTATGGCACTGCAATCAAAGTGTTATGAAATGCTGCAAACCTCAGTCGACTATGGCTCAGCAAACATCCGTGCATTGCCATGTTTTGTCGACAACAGAGACTTTTCATTGGCCGACTAAAAGTGATGTCAGCTGAACAGTTGAGGGGAACGTGAGCTAGGAAATCGATATCGTGCTTTTACAGCTATTAAATTAACCCGGACGACGAAACGAGTTGAGGTGTACTATTGAATGAACGGCCAGGATTCTGAATACACACGCAGTTGAAAATTTTTGGGAAACATTTCACGACCCCTTTCACTAATTTAATTCAAGTGTCGTCAACACTTCATTAGATTGAGTTTCAACTGTAATCACTCCATTCTTCTATACCTGTTACATTCATATGAAATTAGCAAAAGTTAGTTTGCCTAAAATATTCTTCCTCATTCTTGTTTGAATTGGGCGAATTTAACTACCACTATAGGGAACAGAGTAGGGCACGACATCACGTGGCTAAGTAGGCTGATAGATGACTTTCCAGTGTAGCATGCAACAACTGATTTATTCTCTCAAAGGGTTTAGCATCACACAGGACTGCAACCAAGTGGAGATGAAAAGAAGATGATGGCTCCACAATATATGACACGACCCTTTCCTTTTAGAGAATATAATGCGAATGAAAAAAAGAATGTACATGTCTGCCTTTGGGACATGCAGACGTGATCTTCTCAAACAGATGGTCCAAGCACCTACTTGTGTAACGCACTCAAATGTAACATAAACCCAATTTTACGTGGGTAAATAATGCAGCATATGCCTCCAATTTTTTTGAATCATAAAAGAATGCAGCATGCAGAATTTACATGTACAATTTGACATTCCCCGACACATAATATTTATTTTCGCCATCCTCACACATGAGCAGCATGCTTTTTAAATAAGTCTGCAGCTATCATAAACAGATTGTTGCACATGCCATGACTACACCAATGCATTGTTTGATGCATACAATATTCAGAATACGAGGGACACGTCTTATTGTTCGATGCACACAATTTTCAGAATACGAGGGACACGTCTTATGATCTGTTGTGGCAAAATTTTATATCTGAAGCTTTTTAAATCAGCTTTCCCATTCAAGCAGTACATTACTGTTGCCACTCTCTATACATTACATGGGAACTATTTAGTGACCACCTTGTTGATTGCGTTACTGTTGTTACGAGTGCTACAAACACAGTTTTGGTGTAGGAATCTATTGTAATGCACGCAGAATTTTCGTACCTGCCTATAGCTCAGTAACTATGCTACTCATGTCATTTACATTCCTCTCAAATATTGGTGCTTGAAATGTGATAAGCGTATTATATCTGTTAGGGCTCTAACCACTTTTTGCATGTTGCACAGCCACCTAATAACTGTTTCGTTGCCAGTTGATTTCAGTGTTTGTGTCCTGCATGAAAATTTTGGCTCACATAAAATTGGATTTTGGTTTATTTCAGATGGTTCGTGTTCACATGAAGCGTGAAACTGATCCTTCCAAGGCAAAGCGGTTGGGAGCATGGCGGACAAGCTGAAAGTTATCAGAAGGCCGAAAGAATAAATCGATGGTTCATCTGCATGTAGAACCATTGTCAAGTGTTATCATGTACTGTTTTATCACGTACTGTTTTTTGCAGCTGTGTAATATATTTAAACAGTCCGAGTCTATCGCAGCAACTCATGTGGGTCATTAGTGTTTTGATTAACTTCTTTATATGATGGCTCTGAAGCTAAGGCAGTATGCATCTAATGAATTCGAATTATATCATGAACATAACTTCATGTAGTTGCATAAACCAGTTGCATAAATCATTATGATATTTGTTAGAATGACACGTTCTGTGTAAGATTCACACACTAGTTTTCTCTGGCAATAGGCACGGTGGCTGTGTAAAGCGTCTAATACAAGTAGTGTTAGGAACCATTCCAGGTGGCTGACACCAAGAGACTCTCAATAAGTACAGTGAAACATGGCCTATTTGATGGCAGCACTGTTCCTCAAATGTACACCATATAGGAGCTCTTGGTCCTATCTTTAGATGTTTAAAACTGCCCAGATATGGCCATATATGACATTATATAAATATCACATGTGTGGCCATATAAAAGTTCCCCAGATATGGCCATATAAAGCCATATATGGGTATATTAAAAATTCGGCAGATATGGCCATATAAAGCCATATATGTCATATATGGCCTTATATGTCCATATCTGCCCAATTTTTTAATATACTCATATATGGATTTTTTTATGTAAGTCCAGATATGGGATTCTTGTAAGGGATTGCTAACCAGCCTCTCTGTGCTCTCGGCCATGACTCTGATGACTATAGTAGTTGTTGACGGCCTTCATATTACTACAGTGCTCTGGTTCGCATAATGGGTACTTCCCTACTTCATGGAAGTGGCCGGAGGCGGGACATGGGACGCGGGACGGGGGGACGCGGGAGGGACGGACATAGCTTCGCATCTAAAACTGATGAGGGCAAAGAAGTCGTTCAGCAAGAGACTGCACAAACTGAAGATGCGCTGTTTTACCCTACGTACACAAGCTGTCGCATTGCCTAAAAAGCGTGGCTAAGCGCTACGGGTTGGACGTCGTCTTTTTCTCCCCAAACAAGTTGTCCGGCATGTGCGCCCACGTGAACAAGTGCACACAGCCGAGTGGGTCGAAAGAAACAAACAGCAAATGTGGTACAAGACACATGTCCAACTTTGCTGATTGCTACGCAGGAATCGTGCATCAGATCCCATTGTCGTGCGGCAGTTTTTACATTGGATAGAGTGGAAGGTGCCTGAATGCTCGTTTGGGTGAACATAAGCGTTCATTGACACAAGAGACGCATTACCATTTAGCAGACCATTGTCGGGAGTGCGGGTGTACCCCGCACTTCACTGATACCATGGTTCTTTCCAGGCACAAAGAGCAGCTTGCTCGAGAAATTATAGAGGCCTTCCACATTAGAAGAAGCTATGGAAGATGCGTTAGCCAGCCATCGATAAAGCTTGGGAATAGGGAATAAGAGTTTTTGGTCAGCACGTGCGGCAACGCGACTTAAAACTCGTTGTGCGCATGCTATGTTACGGGGTGGCAGCAAGGGATGTTCTTTCATTTTTCGTTTGGAACACAAGTCATGTGACTCGATGATATCTTCTTGTTTACTTTACTTTTTCATGTTTTTCGGAATAAAAATTCAGTTTGAGAGTCAGCGCATGTCTTGTGCACTTCTTCTGTCCCTTGTCCCTTTTGTGAGCGCTGCGCAGTCCTAATAATGAATCAATACCAACTCGCTCAATTTTCTATTCTACTTCAGGATTCCACATGCCCCTGCAAACTCAATTGCTTTCTTCTTGTACTCTTCAGGGAATGTTTGTCCCTTTCCACTCATTTTAATAGATAAAGTAAACGGAAGCAACATGTAGCACAAATAGATTCGCTACAAAACAATGAAAGGTTGCAGTGACATTTTACTGCGTGAACGTGGTTGATGCACAAGAATCTGGTGCTACAGTTAGAACTCAATTTAACGAAGTGATGACCATGTGCGGATTGTTTTATTAAAGTTCGTAAAATCGAGAAAGTGATTTTTTTGCTCTTCTGATATCTAAAATTGCAACATAGCGATACCCAAAAGCAACCATGACATTATTTTTGCCATCAGCCCATGCCTACGCATATGTAAAATTCATGAAAGCAGCACAAAGGTGGCCCGGACATGGCATGTGCGTGTGTTGCAGGTCATGTGCATAGGGGTGTGCACAAGGGGGCAGGTGGGCGGTTACCTAAGAGGGGGGCACGAAGTCTGCCTGATAGATTTACTCAATGATGGCCATGCAGGCTTTTGACGATAATGGCAGCCGAAGACCCCTGATGTTGTTTTCCAAGAACTGTTTGCTTCTCATCTTTACATCAGGAAAGCCAGGAACCAAAGGCAGGCCACTGTGGGAAGCACGTGATTGCTTCATTTTCAATTTTTTTTCATCATTGTGAAACATACTGTCGTTTGGACTCGACCAACCGGGGGGCAGGGGGCACTGCGATAAATACTTGCCCCGCTCCCCCTCTGATGGGGCACCTTGCCCATGCCTATGGTCACGCGAAGTTATGACAGTCCACCAACATTCAATGACACAGTGAACAAATGTAGCGATTGTGCGGTGAAACCAAGTGAGAAAGTTGCGAGGAGGTGACCAGTGTTATCTGCCGCATAATCCATGAAGTAATGACAGCAACTACCGCCACCAATAGCACCACTTGGCATTTATAACTTGCTACCGACTGCCAAGTCTTGTAGAGTGCATTGGCTCGGTGTCCAGCTAGGGCTGTGACTAGGTATCCTAGATGTTTTAACGCGGTAGCAATAGAGAATAAGCTCAAAGAAAAATCGGTCTCTGTCAGTTATAAGTAAATTACTGCTCTTTTACTCAATTATTTCAGTAAAAACATAGTTAAATCGGCTTTGGTGGCCAAGTTAGTTTGTTAATTTAGGCTGATGACAGCATTGAACCTTATGGGCACCTGCCGGGGAATCAAAATTTTTTCGTTAGATCAAAAACGTCATGAAATCGGGCTTCATTAGACTGAGTTTTAACTGCAATTCTTTGTACATTACCTGCAGTAGCTTTGACACATTTCACGATAGCAATTTGAAAAATGGGCATTTGTGCTTGCATGTAATAAAAGGGCTTGACCCGCTTCCCCTTGACACAAGCTTTGGGAAATCAAGCATTTGGGTCATCAAGTGAGATGTGTTTGTGTTTGCTTCTGCTGCCAGACACCATGGTAGTTAATATGCCAATGTATTTGCCACTAGTGTCGTCGTACTCGCCTTACAAGCACCTCTTTCGTGACACTTTGTCACTCCGTATTTCTCCTCCTCCTGCTTTGCCTCTAGGTGGCACTACTTGTGGAGACACATTCCACGAAAGCATTTTGACGAATGTGGAATTTATCCTTGGGCAAAAAACGCAACATGAGTCCATGGCATAGCATAATGGGGCTATGGCATAATCTCATTTTGTGTATGAGAAAAAATATGGCACCAAGAGCACATTTGCAAATACGAGAATGAGATGTGTAACTACAGATGCGTAGCCAGAAATTCGTTAGTTTGCCTTAGTGACCCTTCCATCAGCCTCTATAGAGGGCAGAAGGCGTTTTTGCCTACGCATCTGTAATTACGCATCTCATTCTTCTATTTGCACATGTGCTCTTGGGGCCATATTTTTCTTAGTCAGTGGTTTTGTTCATGAATAAATAGTGTGAGTCTGAGCTCGATCCCGTACTTTCTCTTGTGAACATGTATTTTTTTGCACATTCCTTAACTATGCGTCCAAGTATGCATAACGCACTAGGCCATCAATGAGTTCTACGTATGTTGTGGAAATCCGGTTTTGGCCCACATTCTTGGCAGGGCGCTCAAAGGAGATTACCCTTGTTCCCTATATGTAAGGTTAATTCACCTCCCACTTTTCCTGACATGTGATATTCCTCACGTTCAAGGTAGCTAATACACCACACCCACTTTGCAAGGCACACACCTATTTTTATTCTGGGCACTGTGTTTACTATTGTGTGTCATATGCACATTAAAAAAATTTCCTTAATGAGGCCACAGACCTTTCACAGGTTAGTCGACCTGAAAGCTTAGCCAACCTGCTTTACTCCTTGCCTAGTATATTTCTAAACCATCAAAAAAACCGTGGAAAAGGTGACCGTGAGTCTAACAATTTCATTGTTACTGCCTTTAGGTCCTGTCTCTTTGTTTGCCTTTACTGCATGCACTAGTTTTCAACAAGTTGTGGTCATCACGTGGCATGAGTGCCCGACACTTTAAAGTTTTTCTCCTTGCTTTGGCATGCTATCTTGCGCTGTATGCACAAGATTCGCACCACTGAAAACTCCCATTTTTACTTCCAAGTGATTGGATGAATAATTAAGCAGTGGATTTCAGTGCTAGAAAAACTTTTTAAATTCTTGCACTTCTGTAAGGAAAGAAGAAAGATGTGCCAAAATTACCGTGAAAAAATGTTTTGCTCAATTTGTAGAGCTTTTTTTCTGTATAAAATGGTGCCATTCTTTCACTTCACTGGGGTTACTTTATTTCATTAAGCACATAAAAAAAGATAACTGGAAGGTGGCTTCACCACATGGCAATACAATGAAAAATGGCTGTAAAAATGAAAGCCGAGACACAAATGGCCCAACGTGTACAAGTGTGGCCATCTAGCCTCAAGAAACACAAGTATGGCGAGTTTGGTCATCATTGGTTCCTTGTGGGACCTATTTTTTGATGATGACGAGTACAGTCGTCGTGGGTCATGTTACAAAATCTCATGACGACTATATTCGTCAATACTAGTGAAAGGGTTAATTATCGAGGCATTTCTCTTGGTAAAATGCACTACGACAGTGCACTACACTATTCAAACCTCACTCCTGGTGAAAAGGCCCATTGAGAACCAAAATGCTGGCTTAGGATTCCTTCCAGACAAAATAAGAATGACTATAGTTCCATGCAACATAATCAAATGAAATGTCTATCAATTCATCCAGTGCAGTGTTCTGATTTGCTATAAATCTATGTACATAGTGTAGCTTGTTCAGGTTCTGCACCATGCTGCCCAAGAGCCGGGTTTATGATTGTGAGGTTTGGGGTGGTCATGTTATGATTTTCACACTAGTTAAACCTGTTATTTAAATATTGAGTGTGTTCAGATAAGAACATCGGTGCATGTCTGCTGACCCCCTGTTATTTCGCAGGAAAAATTGTATTTTGTTGTCTGAGTCCCCAGTACCACAAAACCACTCTTGGTCTCGTGAAAAAAAATTTCACCTTCTTTAAAAAAAATTCACAAATCTCCACCGAGCCGCAACCGCCCCTTTTGAATGTCGCGAAAATGGGATTTCGATGAGATTCTACAAAAAGTTATTGTAGCTGTAGGTCTGAAAAATTTTCCCCACATACTACGGATAGTTTGCGTCGACAAAACGTTACTCCTTCAGAGTTTTCATGCTGTTCTTTTAAGAAAAAAAATCGCGAAATGGGGACAAAGTTCAATAAGGCTCAAATTAAATTTTTTTCCTCCATGTGTATAAATGCCAGACTTACCAAAATTTTTTGAGAACATTGCCATATGTTAGGTTAACAAATGTGCCGAACGAAATTGCTGCGAGTGACTTCAAACGTTCACCAGAAATGTTCAACTGAGAACATGTAAAAAAATGCGATATTTGAAGATCATTTTAAAAAAAAGTCATCTTGGATTTTCTTTGCACTCCTCAGAATCAAAGCTAAGCCTGTGTTCTAACTTAATCTGTGAAAAAATATTGGATTATTTTTGTGAGGTTGGAGTTATGAAGCACGGAAAGTGGCCAAATTGACGTAAACTGAGTAACCACAACATTGAGTGAGCATGGAGCAATAGTTGCCATTATAATTATTTTTAGGTCGTGAATGTGTTCTGTGGATTGACGGATTGACTGAAAAAAAACAGGAACAGTTGCAGTCGGTTTGGAAGCGCAAATTATTACTACATTTTTTACGCAAATCACAATAACTTCTACAAGGGTCCCAGCAAATGAGCATGCCGCGATGCTGAGTCACACTCTTCGCAGGAATCGCTCTGAAAATCTTTTGCGCATGCGAGCCTGCGTACGCTTCAGAAAGGAGGTGGCTGGAGAGGATCCACCGCTGGATAATTATCGCTTCCCATGTCATGTCTGTAATGTGATAATGCAGACGGTGCGTCGCGGCACAAGCGACGCTTTCGCAACCTGACCGCGCTCGCCTGAAGCGGAATCCAGATCGAAGCTGAACCCAGAAGATATACAGGCAGCACTGAAATACTTGAAATAACGTACTGAAGATGAGCTGAAGTGCACCCAACAAAAAAGGCAAACAAGGAAGATGTCTTTGCAATTAATTCTAAAGGACAAAAAGAGTATATTTCAAAATGGCGGATGACCAGGTCCATTCGGGAAACATTTCGTCTTTTTTAAAGCGGCTCGCCCTGACACAGGTATCGGGCTCACGAAGTTTTCCTCCTTGAGGCTAAAATGGGTTGTTTGCGCCTCGCCTCATGGAGTTTGCGTGTGCACATACTGTGCAAAGGTTAAGCTAAGTGCACGGGCCTTAGAAATAACCACTGGTCAGAAAAAGACTATTGAAGACCTTCATGATTTGACCATATGTTCGTTATTTGACCATATCATTTATTAAACCCTACATGTTATAAACGGCCAATGAACCAAAAGCCTTACAAGTCTGTCTATAAAATGCGACAGCATGTATTTCACCACACTACTCAAGCATCTAGGTTGTACCGACAAGCACAGACGTCCTCGCAATAGGTCTTTTTTTAATAACAAAAGAATATGCGTGGAAAACATTTGCTGTCTACAGCTTCAGGGAAAACCCGACTGAAAAAGAAATAAGAATTGTATCGGGAGGAGATGTTGGGCAGCCTGATATGTTACGGATATATCGAAGTTTAGAGCTGTCCGCAGGAAACCGAAGAGCAGTGAGTTAATTCCACCTTTTGGGAAATTATATATGCACCTATACATATATGTGTGCATATGTTTATTTGTTAAATGTGGTAAAACTGCTCCCGCTTAGCTACTTAAAAAGCTGTGCTTGAAAATGTGTGAGAGGCAACTGCTCCAAAAAGGCTGATATGCTGCTCCAGAACGAGGTTTTAGCTGCTCCAGAAGCTGTGCGGAATTGGCTTCGGCCGATCACATCACTGTATTAAGTGTAGAAAGTGTTGTGAACTCTTGTGGGTGGTACTGTCATGATCGTGGCTTTCCATGACGGTCACGCCGGACACTACTAACACCTAACGCAAGGCACCCCCCCTTGCCGCATGTAACCAAAATCGCAAGGTTCCTTCACCAGGAGCAAGAACCACACAACTGCTTCGGGGACGTTCATGACTGTCTAACTTGTCTGACTATGACTTGCGACTCTGACACCCTGTGTACGTTAGGGGTAAATAAACAGTTCCTGCCGAGAGCACGACTTGACTACATTTCTAAAAATCTTGCAGTTAGTCCTGATGCCAGGATCAAAACTACGATGCCTGAACAAATTTGCAGTTTAAGGCAACTCTGGTTTTCTCTGTCAAAATGCTGTCCCTTGAGCACGACAGAACACCTTCACGACCTAAAAATAATGATAATGGAAACCGTTGCTCCGTGCTAGCTCAATGTTGTGGTTACTCAGCTTACGTCAATTTGGCCACTTTTCATGCTTTATACTGCGCTCTCACAAAAATAATGCAACATGTTTTCACAGAATAAGTTAGAACATGCGCTTGGCTTTAATCCTGAAGAGATTAAAGAAAATCGAAGATGGCTTTTTTTAATTATCTTTGAAATATTGCATTTTTAGAGATATGTCCTCACATGAACATTTCTGATGAACATCTTAAGTCACTTGCAGCGATTTCATTCAGCACATTTGTTAACCTAACATATGGCAATATTCTGAAAAATTTTGGGACGTTGCTAAAATACCCAACCACCTCTGGACTAAAATACCCAACCAGCCTCAGAATTTTCTAAGTACTGCTAATTTTAACAAGAAATGCAGAATGCTTAATCGCCTGCAGTTTGCACATCGTCATGCAATCCAACTCAGATGTGCAGACCATAACGCTAACTACTAGTTCCCTGTACCCTAACCTCACCGCAAAAGAAAAAAAAGAACAGGGTTCTAAAATTTCTTGGCCTTGTTCTATCACGTGCAGAATGCTTTTTGAGCCACTTTTGCCGCAGTACACGTTTGCTGTGCAGAAAAGTGTACTATGATTTAGAAGGGGCTAGTCTCAGTCTCAGTCTCGGCTCAGTCTAAGTCTGAGTGAGTCGACTCATAAGTCCATTAGCCTATACTTAACTTTTTAGATGACAGTGGCAATGCTTCTTTAACACCATTATCATGTAACCGATGCTCTACTTGGCGCCGTTTGATCTTGTACCTTCAAATACGGGTTATAAGTTGTTGCAATCCTGTAAGGACTTTTTTGTTAAAAGATTTTGTTTTATCAAGAACTTCCTGTGAAAGAGTTTCCGGGGAGGATGTCACCCCCCCCCCCCTAACTCAACCCTCCCCTCTGATCAATAAATATTGAGTGGGCACGTGAAAGTGAGTCCGTTGAAATATGTGTAAGTAGATGTGAGTATAAACGTGAGCCGACATAAAGCTGATAGTAATGCGGGAGTAGATAAGACCATAGGTCAGCAAAAAATTGTACCACTCACTCAGACTCACTCTAGAAATATATTTCGTGCTTAGGGCTCACTCGGACAAAGCTCACCAAAATTTTCCTCAACCAGACTCACTCGGACTCGGACACACAAAAATTTTTCTCAGCCGGACTCACTCGGACTCAATCTCCCCCAAATATTACTCACCCAGACTAACTCGGACTCACGGCACGATCTGTGTCTGTGTGAGTCGACTCATGAATGAGTTTGCTAATCTACAGATGTGTGAACGATCGTTTGCATGAATATAAGAATAATATTTGCCAGATGAACAGCGGTCACTTAAACCTTCATTGTAGCTGTGATATAGGGTAGAGAAACGAAACCGAAACTGCGCGATCGCCGTGGAAGATGACAAAGAAGCGTGCACGGGATCGAAAAACCAGCGCGTGCCAGCGTTCGAGGCAGACAGCGATCGAGGCAGAGCAGCGTTCGAGGCAGTTCTCGGCTGGACGTCCGGTCCGGGGAACTCGGTGACGTCCTCGAGGCGCTGGCTGTTCCTGGGTTCCGGTTGGGTGACTGGCCCAGGGACCAGGTAATGCGCTGCTGTTCCGGCTGCCGTTTCTTACAGCTGGGCAACCAGAGAACGAGGCCTGCTCTCCGGCTGGGCGACTGGCCAGGGACCAGGCAAGGTGCCGTGGTTCCCGCTGCCGTCCAGAGCGGCTACGAGTTCCGGTTTGCTGTGGGCCGCTGTTCCGGCCGCCGTTCCAGGTGGTTGGCACGACCCCCGTGTGCTGCCGGGACGAACGTGGTGGCTGCTGAGCTTCCAAGTAACCACTACCATGTTGCTGCAGCTGCGCAAGACTTGCCGTGTCCTGGAGTGGGCCGACTCCCGCTGAGGAGCCAGAGGTGCGCCATCCCGAGCGACCAGCGTCCAACAGGCCACCCAGATGAACACGGCGAGAGACTTTTAATTTAAACGCGGCTTTAGCACAGGACTGTTCGCGACAGACTATCTTTTGTTATTCTATTGTAACATTTGCATCTTTGTCTGTAAATATATATTTGTGTGTGTGTGTGTGCACTCGTGGCTCGATTCCTTGGCCAGCGGTCCTGGGCCCAAAAACCTGGTAAATTCCATCACAGTAGCACATGTGACATTACAAATTGCAGACCTCTGTTTGACCGGTTCCAGGTGGTAACTGAGCTGCGAAATAATTGAGGCTAATGAGATTGCCAGATTGGGTACATAATGTGTAGGTGTGCCATCTGTTGCACTGATAGCAAAAAAGTGAATTTCTGGGCCTTGCAAATGACCGACACACGATGTGAGTAGATAATTTCTTGTCAAGTCTTGACATTTTCTCAGCCTTTCTAAGGTTTCAAATTTGTTTTATTTCTATTTTTTTTATTTCATGATGTCATGTCTCCTTTTTATCCGGTTACTTTTCTTGAATAAATGTCACTTGTAAGTCAGCACTTTCTCGTTCAACTTTCTCATTGTTTGTTTTTCAGTATAGTCAGTTGTTGGGCCAGTTGGTTCAGCTACTGGCGTAGTGGCGGGCAGAAGCAATTGAGAAGGTTTGACCGTAGCTTCGATCATCAGATTTTATGACTTTTAGCCTCGGGTTTCTCTTCCAATTTTCTTGTTGCCATGGCAAAGCTTAATACCTCATCCGATATGTCACCACACAGAAGCCTAACAATTACATTGTCTTGCCATACATTAATAAGATTTCACACATCCTTAGGAGGATCGGATTAAAACATGGTGTCGACTTCGTTTTCACAGCACCCTTAGAGCTTTCCTGTCTGTGTGCCCTTTCTAGTGGACATACCAAGACAACGTTTTGCGATAAGAATGTGAAGCCTTTTACCCATGTGCCGCCGAAGTGGTCTATAAGATTCAACTCACTTGTGGTAAAGCTTACATCGGCCAAACAGGCCATTGTTTTAACGACTGGCTAAGAGAGCACTCAACTTCGCTGAAGGCTCTAAATGACGGGGTGCATCTACCTGCACAGTGCAGAAAACGCAGTTGCACAGCACGTTTCGAGGAGGCATTGGCTACTCACTGAAAAAGTTTTATCAAATTACTATTTGTTTTAAGAGAGAAAAAATATTTTTGAATTTGCATTATAGCGCTCTCTGTGTTTCCACGTGTTTATAGGTCGTATCAATGCGTCCTAGAGGTAAGTACAAGCTGCACGGGCGCGGGGAACATCTAGACAACATGATCAACTTTGTCCGTGCTTATTTAAATTATTTACTAGCTATTATTATCCTGAGTCAACGATAAATGCGAACTCTACTAGACTGTATTTAACCACATGCAGCTGGCCGCTGACAGCCTGCATAGTATCCCTACGCAGCACCGGGAAGTGGTACCGACGTGTGCAACACACCGTTACCTATACGCTAAGACTTAGAAGTAGGAATAACACGTTCAAAAAAAAGGATCGATTGAAGTAAACAAAAAAAAGAGGATGTGTTGCATGGCAGCAAAGTTGCAGTTATGAACCAACACTGACGAAACATGGTCACTTATATACGATTATGTTGGTTTTAATAGCGACTTATCCGCGATGCACATGTTCTCTGTTTTTTTTTCAATAGACCCTTTTATTAATCGCAATGTTCTTCCTACTTCTAAATCTGAGCGCATAGGTAACGGTGTGTTGCACACGTTGGTACCACTTCCCGGGGCTGCGTAAGGATACTATGCAGGCTGTCAGCGACCAGCTGCTGCATGTGGTTAAATACAGTCTAGTAGAGTTCGCATTTATCGTTGACTCAGGATAATAATAGCTAGTAAATAATTTAAATAAGCACGGACAAAGTTGATTATGTTGTCTAGATGTTCCCCGCGTCCGTGCAGCTTGTACTTACCTCTAGGACGCATTGATACGACCTATAAACACGTGGAAACACAGAGAGCGGTATAATGCAAATTCAAAAATATTTTTCTCTTAAAACAAATAGTAATTTGATAAAACTTTTTTCAGTGAGTAGCCGATGAAGGTTGCAAGTAAATGTGGCTATTCAGAATATTTTTACTAGGACCACCTCAATGTGGAATTTACGACCAAACATGGGCAAAAATGAATTTTTTGGAACTTTGTCGCCACCTACACACGTTATTTCGCACTATATATGTCTAAAATTCTTTTTTAATCTGCAGTAAAACTGCGTGGCAATACGGTAACGCGAAATATCACATTTCGCTGAATGTTATTTTTCGATAAAAAAAATCCCCAACATGGATCATATTGCGCGTATTCAAGGCCGCATAAAAAATCCCCGAGAGCGTGGAAGTTCGTAAAACTGATTTTAAATAAAAAGCCTACGATTGTTTTACAGGGAAAAATTTGTCCTAACCTAAATTAGGGAGAATGGATTTTTTAACAATGCGTTTTACGAGACATGATTTCGAGCTTTCCGAAAAAATTCACATGCGGCTTGCGGTGCTGCAAAGTTTTTTTTCGCAAAAAATATTTTGGGGGACGACTTGTCGTTTTAAGTAGATAGTCCTGAATTTTTTTCAAGCAAATCGCAGATGGCCAAGGTTGGGACAGTTGGCGTGGAATGGACCTTATAAGAGCAGCCATAGATTCCTAGGTGTCATCGTGGATCGCGACCTAACCTGGAGTCCGCATGTATCACATCTGAAGAGAAAGCTAATTTGCATTCAGAATGTATTTAAGTTTGTTGCCGGAAAATCATGGGGCCCATTTGTGTGCTCAGTACTGTAGCTTTACACAGCCCTCTTTGTTGGATTTCTCCGGTACAGCCTTCCTGTACTCTCCAACACATGCAAGACTGAACATCCATGCACCACACAGCATGCAAGCCCAAGCACTTCGGACATGTTTTGGCCTTCCAAGATGCTTATCGACAGTTGCAACTATCGCTATCGCACAAGAACAGCTGGTCACAACTCATATCGTTGTTGAGACGCTGAGAGGCCACATTCGGTATTTATCACGGCTGCCGTCACATCATTTAGCGTGTTTGCCAGCGCGGAGGCCCCATGCCTCATTCTGCGGTATTGTGATGAAACACCACGACATATCGCCTGGCTTCAAACTTGTGATGCGCCCGGCATCTGCGTTGTGGAGTCTCTGTCAACCTGACGTGTGCTTACCGTTTCCTGGAATCGTTAAGAAGGCACGAATGTCATCGCTAGCCCTGAAGCAGTTGTCTTTGCATCTGTTGGACGAAATCTACTTTGACCGCATGCATGTTTACACTGATGGCTCCACTAATTCCAACAGCTCTGCTGGAGCAGTGGTTGTTTCATCTGGTAACGTATTGTTACAATTCAAGTTTTCTCACATCACGGCATCGACAGCAGCGGAACTCGCAGTGCTTCAAGGTGCAGTCAAAGTACATTCTACAGCAGCCACCTAATCAATGGGCCATCTTTTGCGACTCGAGGTCAGTCTTATAAACTCTACACTTAGCTTTACGGCATGGATTACACGGACAGTCGGTGTATGACATAAGGCATGACTACCACCAAGCGCTCCAAGAAGGACATATTATATTTCAGCGGTTGCCGAGTCATTGCGGAATTGTTGGCAATGACCACGCGGATGAAGCTGCACAATCGGCTCACGGCCAAGATCTGCGGACACCCATACCACTCTTGAGAAGGGACACTGCGCAGCGACTGCAATAACTTGCTCGCTGTATCACACTTCTACAATGGAATATGCAGGGTTTTTCCAACGTGCGTCTGTATTCTATTGACCCAAATATGCAACTTCGTTTGCCATCCGGGTTCTCACGATGCGACGCAACTTTGCTGTGTCGCATGTGGTTTGGGCATGGCATTTACGAATGCGTATTCGTATCTCATTGGAATGGCGAGCGGTGTGGCATGCGACTTTTGCGCCTGCAAAGGACACGCTCGAGCACATTTTATGCCACTGCCCATCATACCAGACTCAATGATGTGGAATGGAAGCCAAGCTCCGTCATCTGGATTCAAGACCACTGAGAGACAAGATGATTTTGGGACCTTGGCCTACGGTTTCGCATATGCACAAGGCCATGAAAGCACTCTTGTGCTTCTTGAGGACCACTGGACTTCACGGAGTGCCTGTGAACGAACAGCGCCAGTTCGTGTTGTGTAGTTTCAAGCTAACTATTCATCCATCTCTTTCTTAATCTTCTTTCTTCTCCATCCTTGACTTTCCATTATTCCCCCCTTTCCCCCCGCCCCACGTGTAGGGTAGCCAACCGAGCTAAAGCTTGGTTAAGCTCCCTGCCTTTCCTCTTCGTTACTATCTCTCCGTCTCTCAATTGCCTCTGTGCTCCTCTATGCAGGTGCCTTTGTTTTTTGTTCAGGCATGCAAGGTCAAACAAGCTTCCTAGGAGGAGATGTGACTGGGTGTGTTGAGCATCATAACGTGTTTTGGCATGGTATAATGAAGAAGTAGTGCTGTGGCGAGTCATTTTTCTTTGCGACCAAGGCAGTATTGTGTCTATAAAAGTGTCTATGTGTGCATAACAAACAGTAAAATGGAGGTCCAGTTTTGTGATCATTGGCACTTACATGGCATGCATGTTGTTCCATTTTCGATCAGCTTAGAGATCAGCTTAGATACAACTATCGGCTGCTGGTAAGGCTAGTAATTCATGTTCCGAGAAGCAGAAAGATAGATTCATTAGATGCAAATCAGGTGGTGTATACAGGTTGCCGTTGTCATGCGGGCGTGCTTATATTGGCCAAACTGGACGATGTGTAAATATTAGATTGAGAGAGCATCTGTCATCGTTGAGGGCTGCAGGCGGTTTGCACCTGCCTTCACACTGCAGAGAATGTGTTTGTGAACCGATGCTGGGGGAAACAGACTGTTTATTCCGCCATAAGCATCAGAACACGAGGGAGATGATGAAGGCCTTGTTCATCGATCGAGAAGGCGAAAGGTGTATAAGCCATCCGTCTGTTGCCCTTGGCGAAAAGGAGGTGCATTTTCTTTATTGTAACTTGTCTTGACTGGCGCTAGATTAGGCAGCGTCACACGTTTGTTAGTGAATTGGTCTTGTTTTGTATGTATGTTTTTACGCACGTACGTGTTCCACGTGCCCTGAGTATTTTAGTTATCACCTGGATGACTCTGCTGCACACGCTCAGTTTAGTTGACACACTCAACTTTAGCTGACAGTCAGCGCTCGTCTTGTCACATCCTTGGTCTACGTCCTCCTCTTTTCTTGCGCTGTAAGCTGATCGAAAATGAACCATATCCAACTCGC
Organism: Rhipicephalus appendiculatus; assembly: GCA_030522465.1. Taxonomy (NCBI): domain Eukaryota; kingdom Metazoa; phylum Arthropoda; class Arachnida; order Ixodida; family Ixodidae; genus Rhipicephalus; species Rhipicephalus appendiculatus. Next base: position 25,950 of record JALIZH010024887.1, on the reverse strand, counting down.
CCAGATTTCCCTTCTTGTGCATGTTGGTCAAGGTGCAATTTATGCACTCAGTCAGGGCGTATGTTAGAGAACGATGACGAATGCTGAGAATCAGGTCCCCAAAGGTATAATATTTTCTCAACAGCATCTGCTGTAAGCTGTCGTCGATGAGGTACGGCTTCTGTGACATTGGGGGCGGGGTACCAGTATTGATGCATTGAAGTATGCAGGATTGCTGTGGTGACAGTGGATGCTCAGGTTATGCTAAGTCAAAGACAGAAGCATAACATACAAGATAGCTTTTGGAGGGTGTGCTGGTTAAAATGAGGGGGTCAATTTCTTCCTCGACCTCTTAAATTTTGACAAGTGGTCAGGAAGTGGCAAATTTTTTGTTTATAGAGACAGCAGCTGCATGAATGTATCTTCTTCAGAGTATTAAAGCTTCAACCCTGCAGGTAAAGTAACTGACTCAGTGTACATGTTCGCCATCTACACACAAGTGGAACAGTCTGCAGGTTTGAGAAGTGAATAAGGGACGAGTAGGTTCTTCTTTAATGCGTTAGCATAATCCAGCTCAATTAATTCACAGCACAAACCTTCTCAGAGGTGACAAGACACTCGAAAAACACTGCTGTCCTTGCAGGCAGAAGCACATTACCTGACAAGGAAAATACTTCCACATGATCGAATGGCATGCCATCAAAAGCTTGCAGTAATATATCAATAATCAGGGAAATTTCACCGGCTCTGCAGTCTAATATTGCTTTGCACTCGCAAGAAGTTCATAGCACGAATGGCCTCATGTCAAGCGCATGATAGCATGTTGAATTTAGTTTGAGACGCCTGTTCACACACGGTCACAATAACTGAAAATACGGCAACAAATCCCCGATAGGTTTGCCGCCAACTCCACTAACTGTGGAGGTTTAACTGTAAGTGCTTTTTTCTTTCTTTTAACGTCATGATTGCTTTTTCTTTTTTGTGCAGGCCTCATCTGGATTGTTATGGGTTCCAAGAGAAGAGAAGAGGATGTTCACAGGCATCTTGAACAAGAACTTCTGACACTCAAATAAAATCGAATGCAATTAAGTACAGGCGACTTGCATTAATTCAGGCTTCACTGGACCAATGTAATTGTTGAAACGATTGGTGTCGAAATTAGGCTAGTGGCAGAAGAAACACCGCAGAATCATTCGTTATTTGTTCTCACAATAACATTTAACTGAATTCAATGCACATTCACATTATAAAAATGACAAAGAGCATTATAGGCACAAGTGAATGGAAATCGAATGCCCACTTTATTTTTAAGCTAGAAAACATAGCACATCTCTGTCTGCCAATAAAAGAATAAAACTTGATTTAATATCAGTTATTGTCACAAGAAACATGGTGGCCTCATGCTGGAAAAACAACCCCCCCACTAGTCGGTCTTGCAGTGCATGCTTCTGGAACATGAAGTACAGGTGATGCGACTAGTTGCTGCTAGCCTAATATGTCAAACAACTGATCGTTTCAGTTTGGTTTCATAATTGCACTGAAAACGGTACATTGTCATTCATGTTCACGAAAAACTTATTTTAAGATTAAACAGTGCAAAAAAAAAACAGAACACACAGAAACATGCGCAGAGCACAGATGTATCTGTGCATCTTTCTGTGTGTTTGGTCTTTTTTCGCACCTTAAAATCTTTCTTAAGTACGAACCAACCCATGAAGGGCATGACTGTGCACAGAGGCAGCTTGCCTTTGTCATGTATGATGTTTTTGGACAGCTAATCCTTTTAGGTTGTGCGGACTAGTTCGGCACTGCTGTTTTTTTTTTGCATATGTAATTTTCATTTCTAGTGGTTGTGTACTGGATCCAAGCTATATTTCCTAAGGAGACAAAGCCTGGCTATGGCGTTGCTGCAGTTGTTCAATGAAAACGTGTCAGTCTGCAGTTACATTGAGCTAAAAAGAAATTCTTTACTTTCAGGTTTTCCAGCAAGAGTGAACACTTCGAGGCACTTGCACAGTTACATTCACTGTGGTGTTCAAATTCAAGGCTGTCACTTCTGCACTTTTTATAAGATGCAGAATTGTTAGCACACCAAATCAGAATATGCACAGTATAAAACTTGGTTAATATGAATGTATACTTTACTGCTAGGTGCGCAATTAAGCCTATTCAAATAATAATAATACATTTCATGAAGGACATCGGTACGTAAAGGCTGCTCTCCGAACGAACATAGCAATTGCATTTGGTGACAGCAAATTGGGTAAAACTAATTTTGATATCTTATCCTTATACCAATATTTTTAAGGGCTGTTCGAGTGCTTCCGTTCGGCAAAAACAAGAATAAGGCTGTAAGACATGAAAACATATACTTGCATTCTCCATGATGGTATGCTATGCAATGATGAAATCAATAAGGTGCTGTAGAAAATAGCGTTGTACAACAGCTTTTAGCAAAAGCAAGAGTTGCTCCACTAAAACAGCTGACTTTGCCACGACTTGAATTGGTGGCAGCTTGCCTCGGAGCTAGGTTAACAGCATTTCTAAGAGACACACTACCACGAAGTACTCCATACTACTGTTGGACTGATTCCAATATCTGCTCGTGCTGGATTCAGTCTACAGCAACAAAGTGGAAGCCATTTGTCAGTAACAGGGTCATTGAAATTCAATCCCATACAGAACCAAGTTGCTGGGGTCACTGTACCGGGAAGAACAACCCAGCCGACCTTCTGACAAGAGGTTTGTCAGCACGTATTCTCAAGGAGAGTAACTTGTGGTGGTATGGTCCCGATTGGCTAGCTGCGGCTCCGGAAACATGGCCAAAGAGGGAAAAGGAAACCGTTAATTCTAAAGCTACATTAGTCGAAGCGAAAAACAAAATGGAGATTGTGCTGATGTCTAAGAGTGCAATATTAGAGCCCATACTAGACACGAACAAGTACAGTAGCTGGCAGAAGATTGTTAGGATAACAGCATGGGTCAAAAGATTTATCCACAATTGTCGAAACAACGCCCATCCACAATGGGAGGGCCCCCCTTCGTGCTCAAGAAATACGCACAACCGAAGAAGTATGGCTGAAGACTATGCATTTGCGGGCATTCAATAAAGACATTCTTGCACTATCTGATGGCAGGACACTTGAGAAATGTTCGTGCATACGAGACCTTCATCCTTTCTTGGACAAAGAAGCCATCCTTCGCATCAAAACTCACCTCAACAATGAAACGACTTCGGACGACGTGAAATTCCCCGCACTGCTGCAACCAGACCAGCAGTGCACGCACCTCATTGTGAAGGACATGTATCGACGCATTCTTCACGGTGGTGTTAGTGCTTCTCTCGCTGAACTACGTGAAAGGGTCTGGCTTCTTAAGGGACGTCAGTGTGTGAAGAAAGTGATTAGTAAATGTGTTGTGTGTGCGCGATTTCGACTTAATGCTACCTCGACGCCGACAGCACCTCTTCCAAAGGACAGAGTGTCCCAGTCACAGCCATTTCAAGTCAGCGGCGTCGACTTTGCCGGGCCTGTGTTTGTGAAAGGAGATTTCACCGTGAAAGCCTATATTGTTGTTTTTACTTGTGCAGTAGTTAGAGCTGTTCATTTAGAATTATGCAGTGATATGACCGTCAATTCATTTCTGCTGGCTTTTCGTCGTTTTGTCGCACGGCGTGGAATAACAAGTGTCTTATATTCCGACAATGCTCTAACATTTAAAGCCAGCTAGCTCTGAGTTGAAGTCCATATACGAGATTTTACAAGACGTACAAGTTCAGAACTTTTCTGCGATGAGTCATATCGCGTGGAAATTTATTGCTGAGCATGCTTCATGGTGGGGAAGGCTTCTGGTAAAGGATGATACGAACAGTCAAAGGCTGCCTCCAGAGAACGTCAGAGAAAGGTAGCTTCAACTTTGAGCAACTCAGTACAGTTTTAGCAGAAGTCGAGGCAGTGGTCAATTCTAGACCATTAGCATATGTTTCTGCTGATGCTGCAGAACTTGAAGTTATTACAGGTGCATTTTATCTGCGGTAACTATTAGCCACCAAGCACACATGTTGACTTGCAGACCACAAGCTTCAAGTTGTAAGACTAACAGGTGGTCACAGACGTAGGCGTGCCCAGGGTTCCCCTTCAGGGTGGGGGGGTGATGGTTCGTCGCAGTGCCCCCTCCCTATTATGTCAATGTATGGGGCGGACTGCGCCCCTCCTCTTTGGTGACTAGGGTAGGCGTCCGCACCCCCCCCCCCCCCCCCCAGTGCGCACGCCTTTGGTCACCGAAGCAAATAGCCTTTTGCTTTATAAACTTGCGGGAGAGGGGTTGGGGGGATACTGCGTCAGGCACAACCCCGAGGTGTCAAGTCGCATAAAACTGCCTCGTGTGAGGCACGCAACCAATTCCCAATGTGATCAATACTGGGCAAGTTAATTACGCGTTTCATTCCTGAAGTATGCGTCCAGAACGAAAATGCCGCCAATAATTGAACCTACCTAATATTTGCGGCCCCAGTGCAGAGGGTGGGGGAGAGCAGCAGCCTCGCTCACCCTCCTCCTCTTACAGCCTCGGACACGCCGACAGCGTCCGACACGCCGAAGCGTCCGATACGCCGATGGCGCCCGATAGCGTCCGATACACCGATAGCGTCGGATAGCGTCCGATACGCCGACAGCGTCCGATACGCCGACATGCCAAAAAAACATATAACGAAGGGCAAAGCAGACCGATAGCCTGACGGATTTTTTGACTGGGTACCTCAGTTTAGACTGACAAAGTGTTCTCAGAGAACTCGAATGTCATTCATTTTGCCACCATAAATTTATTGACAGAGGAGAAAATCAAGGCCAAAGCTAAATTTTAGAATTTCGTGCTGAAACATCCAGGCGTGGCGTCACGAATTTCAAACTGTATTCGCCGTATTTTGGGGGGCACTGGCTCTTCAAAGTTTCCTGAAACTTGGTACATTAAATCTATGGGCCACTCAGAAGTCAACTTATTTCATTTTTTCCCGATTAGCGTCTACGTAGGCCGCAGTAGACGCCGTCGGAATCTACGACATCATGACTTCTGCTGCGCTAATTTCAAGGTGGCGTCGCCACGTGCATGTTCTTCTTGAGCATATTTCGCGCTTTCGTCTTGGCACGGCGAGCGTGGTTACTTTGGAATTGTAAAAGCGGAACTTACTGATAATAGAAAAAAAGCCGGCAGATCCCACGCACTGTGAGAATCGATGTAATGCGAAGCAGACAGGGAAGGAGCAAATCATGCTTTACATAATTTGCATGCCATATTTTACATGTTAGGACCTGTCATTTATGTTTTTCATACAGCCACGTCGCGCAATACTAATTTTGGTATATATCAAGCTAGCGAACTGGACGCCAGCGCAGCATGAGCGTGGCATGCAAATGGCGTTGAAGATGACATGCATGCCAGGATTTCCATGTTACCACCTACCACTTATGTTCGTCATACAGTCATGTATGACCAAATTTGGTGTATATCAAGCTAACGACACGGCCGCGAGCGCGCCATGAGCGTGGCATGCAAGTCATGTCGCACATGACAAATCATGATTTCCATATTACCACTTGTCTTTTATGTTCGTAAATCACGCCATTCAATCCCAAATATGGTGTATATTGCCACGCGCGATTCTCATTTTCACTTTTGTTGTATTCGGTTTTCGCCCTCAAAGACTGTCACCAAAGCTCAGGGCAAAACTAGCCGCATTGTTCCAGAAGCTTCGCGATTATTGTAGATAGTTTTGTTAAAATTGAGCGCAAGACGCGACCACTTGAGATCATTCCAGAGCTTGCGCCACAACCAGCGATAAGGCTGGAATATTCGACGACACACGTATAAATGCCGACGCGCTTCACCGCTTGTCAGTTGATCGACGGCCGACGCTCTGTTCGCCGCTATCAGTGCCAGCGTGTATTGCGGTAATCTTACTTTCCGTTTACCGGCCACAAGTTCGGCCTAATAAACAGTTTCATCTTGGACACGTCACCTGCTGCCTTCGTCGACGTCACGACCACGTGACATCTGGTGGAGGTGCTGCTTCGTCCATGCTCCGGACGCCCCCGCGAGGTACTGACTCAAGCCCAACCCGCGAAAACGACGACAAAAAGGACAACCCAGAAAGTCGAAGCAGCCGCAGGCAGAGGGGGTCTCTACCTGCGGCTGCTTCGAGAACTCGAGGTACTCCAAGCCAGTTACCTCTACCGCAGGCTCGATGACAACCCCTGCGCCGCCTACACCGATCGTGATGCCGGCAGCCTAAAGAACCACCAAGATTCCGCGGATCATCAGTCGAAGATCGAGAAAGCTGGCTGGAAGCATACGACCGTGTGGCCGCTTTCAACCACTGGGACAACGACGACAAACTAAGACATGTCTATTTTGCTTTGGAGGACGCCGCTCGGACCTGGTTCGAGAACCAAGAGCGAAGCCTGACAACGTGGGACATTTTTCGCACCAGGTTCCTCGCCACGTTCACAAGCGTCGTCCGCAAAGAGAGGGCAGAAGCTCTGCTGGAAACGCGTGTTCAGCTGCCGAATGAAAACGTGGCGCTCTTCACGGAAGAGATGCTGAGACCTGTTTCGCCACGCAGACCCCGAAATTCCCGAAGAGAAGAAGGTTCGCCTCCTGATGAGAGGAGTTAAGCAGGAGCTCTTCGCGGGACTGATGCGGAACCCACCGACGAGTGCCGAGGATTTCGTCTCTGAAGCGACGACTATCGAAAAGACCCTGGACATGCGCAACCGGCAGTACAATCGCCGTTCGATGCCACACCTTACCGACATCCAAGGGCTCTACTCGGCCGACCTGTGCGAAACGATCCGAGCGATCGTGAGGGAGGAACTGCGCAAGCTCTTACCCTTGCCACAACCTCAAGTGGACTCGATCACCGAAATTGTTCGTCAGGAAGTCCAGCAGGCTTTGGGAGTTCCCGAACCAGCGCAGCCTCATCTGGAGGCTATGACATACGCTGCTGCAGTCCGCCGTCATGACATGTCATGATATCCATATTACGACTTGTCATCTATGTTCGTCATACAGTCACGTCACTCAATACCAAGTTTGGTGTAATCAATCTAACGAAACGGCCGCGAGCGTTCCGTGATCGTGGCATGTAAATCATGTTGGCTCATGACATGCTCATCATTATTTGCATATTACCATCTGTCATTTGTGTTCGTCATACAGTCACGTCACTCAATCCGACATTTGGTATATATCAAGGTAACGAAACGGCCGTGAGCGCGCCATGAGCGTTGCATGTAGATTACTTTTTTCATGAGAAGTTCGTCATGATATTCAAGATATGACCAGCCATTTATGTTCGTCATACAGTCATGTTATGTCATACCAAATTTGGTATAAATCCCATTAACGGTACCGCCAGAAGAGCACAAAGTCGTAGGCGCCTATATAGACAGATAGATAAATAGATAGATAGATAGATAGATAGATAGATAGATAGATAGATAGATAGATAGATAGATAGATAGATAGATAGATAGATAGATACGCTCAATGTCGCCGAAGTTCGCTAAGAAATGCTTTGCATTTAAAAACAACGAACAGGAGCATTTCTGAGAAATGCTGCTGTTCGTTGTTTTTGTTCGTTGATGAGAACTGGCACTCTGCAATGCAGGTCTTCGGCAAGCTGCAAACGCTGCTCTTAGAGTTGCGACACAATAAACGAAAGTAACTGAAAATTACTGATTAATTTTTTAATTTTAATCTTGCCTGCGTTAACTCTGCCATGAAAACAAACATGTTTTAGAGCATAAATGGTGTCCTATATTTCACATTAGGGCTCACTGCTCGCATTAGTACATGTCGATCATTGTTTCTGGTGTATCATCATCACCAGCCGCACTACGCCCACAGCAGGCCAAAGCCTCTCCCATGTTCGGCCAATCAACGCGGTCTCGTACTTTGTGCTGCCACATTATACCTGAAAACATCTCAATCTGATCTGCCCACCTAATTTTCTGTACCCCTCACGCGTTCGCTTTCTCTTGGATTCCAGACAGTTACACTTAATGACTAGCGATTATACTGCTTACGCGATACGTGCCCGGCCCAAGTCCATTTCTTCTTCTTGATTTCAACTATGATATCCTTAACCCCCGTTTGTTCCCTGACCCACTCTGCTCTCTCCCTGTCTCCTAAGGTTACACCTATCATTTTCCTTTACATCGCTCGCTGCGTCGTCCTCAATTGTTGAACCCAAGTTGAACCCTCTTTGTAAGCTTCCAGGTTTCCGATCCATAGCTTAGTACCTCTAAGATGCAGCTGTTATAGATCTTCCGCTCGAGGGGTAGTGGTAGACTACCATTCATGATTTGAGATTACTTCTCTAAAGCACGCTGTCCGGTCATTGTGTTACGTGGTGTTGTATTTACGCACAACTTTTTTCTCTCTCCATCATCACTCCTCATCACTCTTTTTTCTGCCCTCTCCCTTATCCTCTGTGCAGAGTAGCAGGCTAGAGCGCACTAGCTCAGGCCGACCTCTCTGCCTTCCAATAAAATATCTATCTCTCTCTCTTGAGATTACTTGCCGAATGTGCTGCACCCTATCCTTATTCTTCTAGTTGTTCCACTCTCGTGGTTCGGCTCCGCGGTTACTACCTGTCCTTAAGTATACGTAATCCTTTACAACTTCCAGTGTCTCGTCACCTGTCGCAAAGCACTGTTTTCTGCTGAGACTGTTGCACATTACTTTAGTTTTATGCATACTAATTTTAAGGCCTGCTTTTCTGCTTACTGTGTCCGGTTCAGTAATCATGAGGTCTAATTGTTCCCCTGAGTTACTCATCAATGGAATGCCATCAGCGAATGACAGGTTAATAAGATACCCTCCATTAACTCCTATTCCCAATTCTTCCAAATCTTGGGCCCTGAAAACCTCCTGTAAACACGTGGTGAATAGCATTAGAGAGATCGTGTATCCGTGCCTTACACCCTTCTTTATTGGTATTCTGTCGCTTTCTTTATGGAGAACTATGGAGGCTGTGCATGCGCTGTAGATTTCTTACAGTATGTTTACACAGGCTTCGTCCATGCCCTGATTGCGCAGTGCCTGCATAAATGCTGATATCTCGACGTAATCAAATGGTCTTCTCGTAATCTATGAAGGACTATGCATAGGGGTCGGTTTTATTCCGCGCATTTCTCTATCACCTCAATGATAGTATGAATTTGGTCTATTGTCTAGTAGGCTGTGCGAAATCCTTCTTGGTCCTTTGGTTGATTGAACTCTAATGTCGTCTTATTTCGATTGGCAATTATTTTTATTGCGATAGGAATGATATGGACACTCAGCTGCTTTTCGCCGTCGGCCCCATATATGTATGCATATATATATATATATATATATATATATATATATATATATATATATATATATATATATATATATATATATATATATATATATATATATTCTGACGCGCGATATCTAACGCGCAACCTCTCGCTCCGCAGCGCACGGCGCTAACCTCTAGGCCGCAGAAGCGCACGTGCTTCAGCATACTAACAGTGAGCTATTTATATACACCATTCACCGCTGGCGGTACGTCGATCTCGGGAGAATATCAACGTGTTCTCTGCCTTACCTGCAAGCCAGCTAGGTGGCGCAAAGTGTGCGCTCGGCGCCCCACTCGTTGCGATGCGTAAGCTGCTCAACTTGTGCTTTGACCTGCAGGGCGTAGTCGCCTTTCCCTGGACGCGCGCGCGCGCCACTTATTTTGGGGAGGGGGGAATGGGGCAGTTTTACGTCGTGTGCTTTCGCCGGAAAGACTGCGTTTAGGTTACAGAGCGCAAAGAGGTGATTTCGCTCACTGCAGAGGCCCCGTTTCCGAACGAAGCGCGCTGTTCAAACGCAGTGAAGCAACAACTGTGACACCTGTTAGTTCACGCTCGTCCTGTGAATACCTGCTCTTATCTTTCGTGTGGACGTCCTTTGTGTTCGAGCAGTGCGTTAAGTGTCGAGCTGTTAAAAGTTGTGAGTTCGCGCTCGTCCTGCGTGTGTTCGTTTTGTGCGTCATTTGCGCTTGAGCAGTGCGCTCCAAGTCTCGATCTGCTTGCCGTTCTTCGCGTGAAATGCCAATTTGTTGCTATCGCATTCATTGCTTCGCCCTTGCGGCCAAACTGTGACTTTTTGAAATAGCTTGTAGACAACGGACAGTAAACTGATCGGCCTGTATTGTTATGGGATTAAATGTTGTTGGCATTCATCCAAAATTCTGGTGCCCTACCCGTCAAGAGACATTTTGTATACAGGTTGGACAGTTTTTCCAACACAATATTTGCGCAGTATTTCAGCAGGTCTGACGTTACTTTATCCTAACCAGCGGCTTTGCCTCTTTGTGTTCCCTTGTAGGGCTTTCTTTACTGCCCCTGTCGTTACTCGTGGGATGCCAGACTCATCTGGGCTATTACTGCTTCCTACGTTATCAACCTGGTTGTCTCGGCTGCTGTAAAGGTCTCTGTAGAACTCCTGCGCTATCTCAACTATCCGATACATATTGGTAGTGACCTTGCCTTCCTTGTCCCTTAATACATATATCTTACTTTTGCCTATGCACAGTTTTTTCTTCACCGTTGAGGCTTCTTTCGTTCGTTAGAGCATGCTCAAATCGCTCCATGGTATAGCTTCTTATTTCGGCTACCATATGCCTACTGATTAACTTCGAAAGCTCCGCCAGCTCTTTTTTGTCTGTTGGATTTCAGGCTTTCATGGTTCGACATTCCTTGACGAGGTCATGTTTAATGACTGTGCCCCCCGAATTCATTGCACTACTAGTCAAATTATCATTCTGGGTTATCACTGATCAATTTACACTGATCAATTTATTCTTAATTAGAGTTCGAAAAATGTGATTTACGAAATTGTCTGCCACACACTTGTAGTAGCGCGTATTTCGCGATATCGAGTCCAGAGGTGGCTTCTTCGGGCTCTGCCCGAACAGTGTGGTGCGATGTCTGTTCATTCTAGCTGTCACCCGCTAATTCGAACTTCGCTTAATTGAAAGAGTTTTATAGTCCCCTTCGAGTTCCAATCACGTAGCATTCTTCTGTATTTGGTTCTAGTTACGTGAGACACCGTGCATAAACACGATAAGGCGACACCCCTAAGAGCTATTAAAGGAGCAGTGACACCAAATTTCAAATCGAGCGCAAAGAGCGGGCAAAGGCTCAACTGCGCGTTCGTGCCATGCAACATCGACACTATTTTGACGTGTTCAGCTAGCGTCTAGGCCACGCCTCAGGGCGCTGAGTGACGATGCACGAGCAACGCTGACGTCGACAAGTTTAATGTTTTCATCGATCACATCTGGCCTCCATGGCAAACCTAAACGAGGTCGCCCACGCCCGAGCACGCGAATTTACTCACCGTGCTGGGCAGCCTGGGGGGGTCTTCAAACTCCAACCTAGCGGTCTTCAGGGACGTTCTCCTAACTTTCAACGAGGTGACTAAACATTACCAGTTGGGCAGAAGGGTCTTCCCCCTTCCCCATGTGAAACTCTCTAGAGCACAGGCATCTACCCTCCGCATGCTTCAAACCAGGTCATATCCAAACCTTCATTCCCACAGCCAGTTCATAGAAGGCATTGATCCAACATGCCCATATTGTGGCTCCGCATCTACGTTAGACCACATGCTCTGGCAGTGCCCCTCATTACAGAGTTCTCAACTCACGACCGAAGAGGAATGGAGCTCTGCGCTACGGAGCTCAGAGCTTTTACATCAACTCAGGGCCGTCCAGAGGCCTCACGACGCGGCGATGAGGCTCGGCCTACCCGTCCCGACGTGGGAGCGGCCCGCTGCTCTACCGCCTTCAGCGGTAGTGTTCCTCAGGACCTGAATAAAGTTCTGTGTCTGTCTGTCTGGTGCCTACTTGTGGTACCGCCTGGCGGCGACGCCAAGCTGCCTGGCAACGGCGTCGCTTCTTTTGTTTTGCTTGGTTCGTGCAGCGCGTTCATGTGAATCTTACGTTTTCGTTATGCCGCTTCGGGTGGGCTGTCGTGGAGTCATGAGCGCGAATGTGATTATTCGAAGCTACAATATCCACCGCATTACGTGCCAGCATGCCGTGGAACCGTTGTGCGCTGCAATCATGCTCTTCAAATAAGAGAAAAAGGGAAAAGTATGGCGCGCCATTGCGAAACGCTACCCCCACAACGCACTCACGGAATCAAAACGCCAGGCCTCCGCGTTTCACTTTTTTTCTTGTCGCGTTTCAGTCTGTGAGCAGTATACATTACAATTGACACATATGGCAACATTCATTAGCTGACCAGTGTTTGCGACACATTGGTTATGCTTAGGTAGATGAAAACGTGACAATAACCGATCAAAGTGCACCAGTACGGAACGTATGGTTCAGAGAAATATCATTTCAAAGAAGTAACACGCACGCAGCGTTCATATGCGTAGTTGTGATATGTCTTGCCAGCCAGCATGGCCCAATCGCGCGTCTCCAGCTGCCTCCTCGTCGCAGCTGGGTCGGGCGTCGATATCAGAATCACTACTCTGAAGAGGATCGAACCGTAAATGATTCACCACGTCGCAAATCGCAGCGATTCCATATTCCTCAGTGTTTTGATCGTCGCTTGTGGACGCTCTTGACGGCGGCGACGACGATGGGAGTGGCGAACACATGCCTACACTTGCACGCCGAGCAGACGAAATGTCAGCTGAAACTCGCGTCACCATTTCGTGCGGCCACGTGATCAGATGGGGCGTGACCGTGGGAGGTGGCCGCTTGGCAGCGTTGGCAGCCCTAAAAATTGGCGGGCTTTGTTCCCGTTTTTAATTGCGTTCGATACTGGTCATACTAATCATTATTAGATATATTAATTCGTCCCTCTGTTGCATTATCAGTACCGAATCGTTACTAGGGGATCGATAACTACACGTTGACGCAAAAAACGCGACATGCGTAAAGTTGATGTCACTGCTCCTTTAAAATTGAGCATGATGTATTGTCATCTTGAACGTTAAGGTTAGTGATAGAAACCTCAGTGTCTGTGGAAAGTACAGTAAAACAGCTAATAGGGACGCGTATGAGAAAAACGAAGTATTTGGTGTTGCCTTTCTCAAATCCTTTTACTACCACCTTTCGACTTTTTCTTATCATTTTCAATATTATAATGCATACTCAATTCGCTCAATTTTAAGCAAAACGTTGTGTATACTCGGTCACGCTCAGATTATTTTACCTTTGTCCTCGACATCGCCCTGACATAACACTAAACTTCTACGGAATTTAGATAGGTAATTATTAGCAATGATGCAGTCAATTAAAAAACAAGAATAACAGGGAAGAAATTTAGGAGCAGGCTACAAAAGATATAACACAGTAAAACGACACGCAAAAACTATACAGATGGATAGGTAATGTGTGGGATGGAAATAGAGGTCAGCAAAGAGCACTTCTGCTAACATTGAAATTATCATTAAAAGAACTTCTTGAACAATTCAGCAGAAAGAACAAAGATGTAGATTGCCAAAATATCTTCTTTTACGTAAATGCTAGCTCTATTGCATCTATCTTCGACACCGGGGGTGCAACGCTTCTCATAATCTCATTTGGATAAAAGTCAACCTCACGGTATGGAAATGAAGCTTACATCCACAAGATCTTTTAAATCGTTGATCTGTGAATGTCACTGAATGTCGCGAGACTAAAGGTACCACATTGCTTGCATTCTTGAGACTTTGCAACGAAGCTTCGCGCAAGTCAAATTCAATACCAGTACTAGCGGCGTCAGAATTTGAGTGAAATACGCCGCACGTATTGCAGTACGCAGTCACAGTACCGTTGCCGCGAACAAGTGTCACGAAGCTGACACAACTAAAGATAAAGAAAATATCGAGAAAACAATGCGTCGGGAGATCGATTAAGCGCCATCACGTGACTCTCATCCACCAATAGGGACGCGTAGGCGTAATCGACTGTGCTCGCTGGAGCACTCTGGCGGAAAAAATGAAAGAATGTCACATTTGAGTTCTATTCATTCAACTTTGTGCTGCTGTAAATCCCAAGCATGAACCACCAACTAGTCCAACTTTCGCTTCTACTGCAGTATCTGCTTAAGAAGTGGAGTTAGCCGACGTCTCCCTATTGGAAAAACACGAATGGTGGGCATGGTGGAAACGAACTGCACTAAAGGTGCTGATTTGGGCCGGTTGGTACGTGATCAACGAAGCGAAAAAACAGCGCGAAACACGGGACAGTGAAAGATCAATCAGCGCTTGGTCCGTCTCTTTCACTGTCCCGTGTTTCCCGCTGTTTTTCGCTTCGTTGATGGTGGAAACCACTATCCACCATTACAGTGGATTAAAGTAGTGGGTGGATGGATAGTGGATGGTGTATGGATAGTGGATAGTGGAAGGTAGATTGATAGTGGACAGTAGTTTAGGTGTTCAGATCATGGATGGTAGCGTAGGTGGTAGAAAATCTGCTGTGTACAAGGTATGTGGCAGCTGCGGAGATGGGAGGCACATTTGTCAATGAAATAGTTTTCTTGCTCTTTCTGTCAAGACTAAAAACGTATCGTCGTTACACAAGGTACACAATAAGTTAAGCATAGAAAAACAAATTGATGAATTGTGCTCCAATTGTGTTGTCCGGCCAAACAAGCACAATAATACCCTATTTGCATCAAGCAACAAACTGCCTGGCTGAAGGAATAACTTTATTCACTTTTATACATTTCTTGTTCTGCCTACCATTTTGCCTACAAAAGCCGCTACTGTAGAAAACCTTCCCCACCGCAGCACGGTAGTCCCTCCGTGGCTCTAAATGAAGCGACTACAGAGAGATGCATTTCTCGTAGCAACCTGAAAAACATTTAAAAACGTCATTAAAAAACTCACAGTTTCACCGCAAGGGTGAAGCAATGAATTCGATAGCAACAAATTGTAATGTTATACGAACTGAGGCTGGCAGCTAACTCTTTTGGATCGGATCTCACGCAACTCTAGAAAACGATGGTTTAAGAGAATACGGCCGCTCCAGCGACAGTCTGCACACCGCATTCTGTTCGCGCTGAGAGCGCAACACGTAGAAGGGTACACCGGCCGCCCGCTGTCGGCTACCGAGATAGGGAGATAACGCGTGCGCCCGCGACGACCGCGGTCGTAAAATGAAAGGTCGCTCGAGGGACCCCCCCCCTCGCGTCTTTTCACGCTCGCGAACGACGGGCGGAGCCGGTTGAACAGTTGGGGGGATCTTATCGCATGCGCCTAGGAGCGACGGAGATGAGCCGGCTTGTTTAATCGCCGCTTGAGCTGCGTTCACCGCTCCCGCTCACCCGCTATTACCCGCTGGTAGAACGTACGACGCGCAGGGGGTTCTTATCAATTTGGACTTCATACGCGACATGACGGCGGCGGCGACGCCAACGGCAACGGTGACGGCAAAAACACGTTGAGACTTTTCTCATAATTGCTATTGCAATAAAAATAGAAATGTTTCGTTGAGGTAATGAACACATTGCTGTGGCTTACGTACACCGCTCTTTTCGCACAATAAAATACATATAGTGAGTACTTGCTGTGGGTATGGCATGTTGTTGGGCTATTGGGATCATAGATACAGCAGACACGTTTAATCTTACCGAAGGCAGCATGCTAGAACACAGAAATAAACACACACACGAAGCGCATGGTGTATGTGTTTTCCGCACTTCATGTGTGTATTTCTATGTTTTAACGTGTAGTCTTCGGGTAGTTTAAACGTGTCTTTCCTAATACAGTATAATCGCACTACAAACCACAGCTGGTTAGCTATTACCGGCTGTTATTGGATGGATGGATGCAAAACTTTATTGTGAGTCCTGAGGTGCACGACTCAACGCGCAGCGGGCCGCTCCCACGTTGGCACAGTCAGGCCAAGCCTGACCGCCGCATCGTGGGCCCTCTGGACAGCCCACAGTTGAGCCCCGACATCGGGGCTCTTGATAGCGAATAGCCACTTGGCTGTTATTGCCTTTTTTTTCTCGCGAACTCCTGTAGACGGAACACTGTCGGCATTCCGTGCCGGGACAATAACTTGCCCTCCCAACCGGCCGGCAGCCACAAGCGGGTTAGTTCTGTAGTCAGATAACCTTCCCCTCGCAAAATCGACGTGCAATGCGCTAGCCCGAGCCGAGCAAGACAAAAAAAATAAAGAAAGAACGACGAAACCACAGCCTCAACTTTCATACATTGCAGCGGCAAATCAAATCCACAGTGGACTATGCCGGACGCTGGCCTACGGGGCTATACAGCAGGCCAGTTTTCGCACGAGCTGTACTGCCGACCCCCCCCTCCCCCCCGCCTTCCCCTGGAACCTACCTTCAACATATCGTTATCCTTGAGGGGCGGATTCTGAAGAAATTACCGTTCTATCCAACATAAATATTTTTCAGTGCACGCTAGCATAAACAATGTTCATTATTGCTTCACCAAATGACACAAAAGAAACGCTAAGCAAACATTGAGCAATGCAACTTATCGCGCCAAACCGATTCCCAGTTCCTATCCCGGTGCCACATCGCCGAAATTGCTACAGCACAACCCGGCGGCTGTTGCAATATTTGCGTTCGCGAGGTCTAAAATTGGTGACTGTGAAGTGTGCGGCCCTTGCATTTATGCGCACAGCGATGCACCGTTACCAGGTCACGATTGATAGCTCTTTCATACCATATGTAACGCATCACCGATTCCTAGGAGTGATGATTGACCGAAACTTGTCCTGGTCAAAACATGTCTCGATGCTTAGGTCGAAACTAAATAGGTTTATGCACATGCTTAAATATATAGCAGGCACGAAATGGGGCCCATCAGAAAGGTCATTGCTCCAACTGTATGAGGCACTTTTCGTAGGCTACCTGCGATACAGCTTACCGATTATGACCAGTCTTCGCCCGTCCTGCCTGCGTACATTGCAAAGCTTGCTAGCTCAGGCGTTGAGAACATGTCTTGGGCTGCCACCCTGTACTTCAACGATGGGAGTTATTGCGGAAGCACGCGTAATTTCTACAGATAGTTATCTTTCGTGCGAACCTTTAAGGGTACATCTCCGACTGTTAACCCGTCATGATCATCATCCGTTATCGACGATCCACACCTACCGACCGGACAGCACTTTCGCGGAATCAATCTCACGCCATCAGAGCATCATTCCCATAGGCTTTGCTCCAGCGAAAGTTGCAAAGATACCAACATGGACTTTATCAAGACCTGAGGTGCGCCTATCCATTCCCGGAGTGGGTAAAAAATCGCGTATACCCTCATGTGGGCTGAAACAATTAACGTTATCGCACATATCTATAGAATATGCATCTTCTATACATGCCTTTACTTACGGGTCTGTGTTACCCACTGCTTCAACAGCGGCGTTCGTCATTCCGAGTTTGAAGACCAGCGAACGCTTCCGTCTAGACCACCGAACAACATCGACGGCGGCAGAGATTGTGGCCATCCGCGAAGTAGCTCGTTATATATCGA
Organism: Rhipicephalus appendiculatus; assembly: GCA_030522465.1. Lineage (NCBI taxonomy): Eukaryota > Metazoa > Arthropoda > Arachnida > Ixodida > Ixodidae > Rhipicephalus > Rhipicephalus appendiculatus. Next base: position 8,451 of record JALIZH010024887.1, on the reverse strand, counting down.
CGCAGCCTCCTCGCAATTGGATTATAAGCTATGATTCTAAACCAGCACTTCAGGTCATAGATTCGGCGCTTAAACGGGGGGCCATATTATCTTCGTGCTCAAGAAGTGGCCGAATTACATGATGTAGCCCTGATAACTGGCCATCAAATAAGGTATCAGTGGATTCCAGGGCACTGCGGCATACATGGAAACGAGGGAGCCGATGCGGAGGCTAAGATGGCTCACGATAACGCCACGTTCTTGTCCGTACCATTTTCACGGCCGGATACTAACACCGTTGTATATACACTCCTCCGAGAAGCTACTGCAGCATTTTGGTCATTGCCAAGTCACCGTCACCGCCGTGTTCATGATCTCGACCCAGATATGCATGTTAGAATACCGCCAATCATGAAAAGGTGCATTACAAGCTTACTGCACCGATTACGAATAGGTGTGGCGTTCACTCGACGTTACCTACACCTCATCGGCCGTGCAGACAGTCCGAATTACGAGACCTGTGGAACTCCTGAGACTACGGAACATATCTTCCCGATCAAAAATCCCAGCAGAGGGGCTCTGCTGGACCTGCAGGATATCTTACCGGCAGTCTGCTGGACCTGCAGGATGTCTTGCTGGAGTTAAAGAATTTTTACCGGTAATGTCCCGGTACCCGCAGGCCTTTGCATGCAGTTTGCTGGTAACCTTCCAGTATCAGCACGTCTCTGGACCCACGTTCTGCAGTTTGTACTGGCAACGTTCAGTGACCAGCAGGTCTTTGCATGATGTTCGAATGTTGCTACGGGTAAACGTTTGCTGGAAGTTTGTGTCTTGCGGGAAGCATGGCCTGTTGGCGAGTTGCCTTCAAGACAGCCCGGTCAACCGGCAGCCACAAAGATGGCCCCTGCGGGCATCTAGATATCGCGCCTGTTTGAGCATACATTTAACAGTGCTATGATTTATCTCTCTCTCACGCTTCCATCTTTGGTATTATTTTGCTCCCATTGTGATCCGCGCAAACATATGTGTGACTGAAATGATTAGGTCATCCACCGCGTGATAAGGAAAACTCCGTGTGGCAATCGGCTCTGCGCTCTTAATTCATTTGCATCATGCAAACACCGCCACATATAAAGATATACATACTTATATTTTCTACGTCGTCATCGGGGTTATTTCGCATTGAAGTTCACGAAGCCCGCGGCGCTTCGAAAACGTCGCTTCAGAGGAAAAGCCTGTCGTGAACAATATCGCGCCGCTCTGCATGGTGACTATCGCTAGCCGACCGAGCGTGCCGCTGCAGCCGTCGGCGTTAAATACTGTGAAGATTTACGGGCTACAACAATGATACCACTATGAAGCTCGCCGAAGGGACCTACAGATGTTAGCCTTTAGCTTAGCGGCTCAGCACAGCGCGTTGCTCAAAGACACATCGATCGAAGTAAGGCGGCCTCTGCAGGGAAACAGCTGATTGTAACCAGAACAGGACATTCAAGCTATATTATTTATACCAAATAGTGGAGCACATGACAGGCTGTCCAATAATTGACTCGGCGTGTAAATAATAAAGGCATTGCGGAAACGGCGGCGGGCGAGATCACATGAATGCAGCTCTCGACGCGGATAGTAGCGTACGTGTACTGCTAAATTCCTGTCGAGCAAAATTATAACGATAATATCTTCGGTTTAACGTCCCAAAACCACGATATGATTATAAGGGACGCCGTAGTGGAGGGCTCCGAAAATTTCGATGATGTGGTGTTCTTTAACGTGCAATCGCACAGTATGCAGGCAAAATGCAACTGCCGCGGCCGGGATCGAACAGTCGAGTCAAAGGTGTGTTAAAAGCGCACACGCATCAAGCGTACACGCTCTTATCTATGCGTGATGATGCTTTATCGGTGTTCCTACGGCATCGCCGAGTGCCCGCGGCGTGTGATAGCTACGCGCTATCATGCTACGAGCAGCTTTGTCACGTAGACAAACCCGTTCAGTTTATAGATTGAATGCTTTGCTAGCGTTCTGGGTTAAGCATTGCATCCCTGGAATCATTATTATTTTTTTTTTCGGGAATGCGACGCCGTAGTAATGCGACTTTCAGTTTGCACAGTATCGACATATCATGCACTGCATAGCATACGGCGCGTGTGTATAAATTGTTTTTGGAATTATTTGTTCACAAACTGACCTATACTGTCCCTCAATCGGTATGTAAAGCGTGCGTAGGCTAGATATTGTATGGAATGCATGCAACCAGCAGTTATTTTTTCAATTCCTAGTTGTCGCCAAATGCAACAAAGTGCAAGAATATATATCTCAGCACTGGCTTAGCCTGGGGTGGGGGGATGGATGGTTCAACACCCCACCCCACCCGCCTCCGAAAATTTTCTCTTTCGCATGTATGTATTTACAGGCGCACATACAAACGCAGGCATGAACGTACATGCATGCATAAAGGGTATACACACCCTACCCTGTCCCCCAAAACACATTTGTGCCTATGCTAGTGTGGCTCAGTATACTTACGTCCATAGGTCGGCAAAACTTATGGAGCTCACTCAGACTCACTCATGAAATATATTTTGCGCTTAGGAATCACTCGGACTCTGACTCACCAAAATTTTTGTGAGGAGGACTCACTCGGACTCACACTCACGAAAATTCTCTTCAACCGAACTCACTCGGACTCAAACTCACCAAAACATTACTCACCCGGACTCAGTGGCGCAGCCGGGGGTGGCACACCGGGCCCTTGCCCACCCCCCTTGAAATTGTTTTTCGCTATGGTATATAGAGCACGAAATGGCGCCCGACCACATCTGCCTGCCCAGCCCCCCACTATAAATAAAGGAGGTGCGCGCCTCAGAAAAAAATTCTGCTTACGCCCCTGCCCGGACTCATTCAGACTCGGACCCACAGCTTGACCTGAGTCTGAGTGAGTTCGAGTAAGTCGACTCATGAGTCCGTTAACTTACAATTAACTTCTTCAGCCATAGTGTCAACGCTCTTTAACACCAATAACTCACATAATTGGTGCACTTCTTGGAACCTTTTGATTTAGTACCTTCGAATACGAGTTATGAGTAGAGACCGGATTATAGGCAAATGCCTATTTTTTTCCTTGCGTTCCTATCGCGCCACTTTGATATATGAGCATGAATTAGGGGTAAAGGAGGGCTTTTATAGTGTGTTTATAGTGCCTATAAATGCCTATTTTTGGGGTTTGTGCCTAAATGTCTATAAGTGCCCATAAATGCCTGTTTTCAAAATTGGCGCCTATATGAACGCTATTTAGCCTCAAATTTTGCTTTCGAGTACTGTTTGAGACCGTAATTCATGTTACCGGGCAAAATTGACGTTTCGGAACTTAATGGGGTGCAACAACCTAGTTCCCTAGTTCAACAAACATCCGGCAAGCAACCGGTAGCAGCAGTGAAATGGGACGCGCCGGCCACCTTACCCCACCGCACTGACATGGCGCGAGCGGCTGGAGCAGGGGAGAGGAAAAGACGCTATTTCTGCAACCCTAAATGGGAGCACGTCCCAGGCGGGAAGGTGGGAAGAGGAAATGGGAAGAAGAGGAGAGTGGCCTCTATGGCCGAGGACGTGGCGGGCGGCTTTTACCGCCGGTTTTCCAGTCCAGTGTTCCCATGGAATTGAAGCACCTCCTTGGGCGTGGTGGGGGGGCAGAAAACAGGAGGTGCCTGCGCGCAGCAGCAGGAATATGGAGAGCGAATGCGAAACCATGGAGTGCCGTCAGGGGAAAATAGAAAGTAGGTAAAAAAAATCAGATGTGCACACGGCTTTTGTTTCGTTTGTAATTTACTCTTAAAGGGTGCTTCACCAGGTCACATGAGATATTTTAGTTAGATACTGGAAGTGTTCGCGTGCCCAACGAAGAGTTTTGTACCCCAAGAACTCTTTAATTGGTTCATTACGAGCCGCGAAAGCATGATGCCGGTAGGTGAGCTTGAAACCTTTGCCACTCGCAAGCCAAATTCCTTCCCTGCCCTCTTCGGTATCAGAGTAACTCGGAGCCGGAAGATCACACGACGTTGACGCATCAACACGCCATGCGCACGCAAGATTACACTATGTGCACATGACATGCCCAAGCCAGGTCGTGCGCACAAGCGGTGTTGTATCGTTTCGGCATTCGCTCTATAGTGTACTGCCTGTTTCTGTGGGATGGATTCGTCTATGCGTTTGGAGAGGCTGGCATGAATCCTGTATCCTTACCACGACACAGCGCGCTGCACAGCTGGAACTGCTGTAAGGGACGATGCACCAAAAACATGCTAAGCGTTGTCAGGGCTGGCGCCGGCACGACGCGGGAACGGCGAGAACACGAACACAAAAGAAATATAGGCAGCTAAGTCTCGCATCGCTCTCGATTCGAAGAAAAAACTAAAGAAAAGTGCGCACACATTCCGTTTGTATGTTTCAATATTTCTATTAACTTTCATTCTTCGATTCAAGCAACAGATTGCACAAATTACACATGTAGCCTTGAATAATTCTCGCAGTTTCATGTACTACTGTGACGTAGGCAGGACCATTCCTTGTTGAACCTCACCTCCCCCACATTAGTGCGCGCGCCCGTGAGATAAAGGGCACGAGGCATTCAGTCTGACATTTCACCTCCTTCCGGGGAGCGTAGCGTTGCAAATCTTGGCAGACGTGATCGTTAGCGCAGTGCATGCATTACACTTCTAGCTCGAAACGCTCAAACCTGGTAAGGTGACCTTTACGGTGTTCACACAATGAGGAGAAATTGACTATGCGCTATTAGACCCAGCCAATACAAGGCTAACAGACCCTTCTGGCCTTTTAGCGGTCTGGCTATTGAATCCTGTGCTGCCCTTCCCAGCCATGCCGAAAAGAAGCAGGCACAGGAGCGTGTTTATTCGATGGTGGACACTCAAATTACCATTCTGGACAATAAAAGGAGAGACCGTGTTCTGGAAACCGTGCCCGAAAAAAGACCATTGCATGGCTGTGTTAAATCATTAACGTCTTTGTACAATCATAAAATATAACATTTTCTTTGCTTTCCTGTCGTAGACCAGGTCGCGCACGTCCTTATTCGAAAATTTGAGTTTTTGTAAAAATTTATTGTGCCTATATTTACGATTTTGGGGGCCTAAAACTGTGTTTTTGCTGCCATTTTTTGGCGCCTAAAACACGATTTTTAGTGCCTAAAAATCCGGCCTCTAGTTATGAGTGCTCGCAAACCAAAAGGTCAGTTGTCTTGAAAGACATGACAACATAAGGTTAGGAACTTCCCTGGAAGAGTTGGCGTAGGGGTGGGGGTCAAGGTACCCCCTACGTAATTCCTGCCTCTGAACAATAAATATTGAAATGGTGTACGAACGACACTGCTTTGGAACACGTGTAAGTAGACGTGAGTATATACGTGAATCCAGATAAGGCTGATAGTAAGGCGGAAGAAGAGGATATTGCACCATAGGTCTGCAAAAAAAAAGTGGAACTCACTCAGACTCACTCAAGAAATATATCTTGCTTTTTGGACTCACTCGGACTCAGACTGACCAAATTTTTTCCTGAGCCGAACTCACTCGGACTCACACTCACGAAAATTTTCTTCAGCCGGACTCACTCGGACATAAATTCACCATAATATTACTCGCACGGACTCACTCAGACTCAGACTCATGGCTCGATCTGAGTCTGAAAAAAGAGACCTAGTGAGTCGACTCATAAGTGAGTTCGCCGACCTATGCTTACGTCAAGCTGTGTCAGGTGGACTACAATGAATGAAATAAAAACACCAGTAAAGAAAATAAATACCTGTAGTGAAATAGCAGTTAATGCATGGCAAGAACAGTACAAAGCCAAGACACAACTTGCATTACAAAGCCTTAATTAGAGCTGTATAATGGTCAATTCACAGAAAAAATGGTTTCGTTACAACTGTGATGCACGATATGATAGTATCTAATGTGATTGATCTTGTCCCATGTCCAATCTGTACGAAAATATTGCTGATTTTTCACGAAATTGTGAATGTATGAAGCACGTGTCAGCTAAGGTTTCGCAGCCTCTGCATTTGGAAGTTTTGGGGTTCATAAAGGTCCCTTGTATTTCGGGTCAACATTTTGATACCCTACACTACACACCTAAAATGTTCGGTGTTACAGTGCCTGTATACACAGCTGTCAAGGGTTCGATAGACTATATAATCGGAAGGTGGACAGTTCGAGTTCTTACACATTTGGTGTAATATGGTATGGGTTTTGCTTCAGAGGCAGGTTCGATACCCTTGACCTGGTGGCTTCAAAGGTTCTGAGGTCGAGCGTTTGGTAGGTTCTCAGGTCGAGCGTTTGGTTCTGTACACTCTGGAAAGTTTGGTGTTAGAGTGTCTGAGTGCTTTAAAAGACGAGGGTATGATTGCCTACACGCTGAGACGATTGAAGGTTCAATACACAGACATGTTTGTAAGGTTCGGAGCCTCGAGTATTCTTATAATGCGGAGGTCAGGTGGTTGATACGCTACACACTGGAAGGTTTAGTGTTCAGGTTCCTTTATACTTCAGAGGTCAAGGATTGAGAGCTCGAGGGGATCGATACGCTACATGCTTTGAAGATTTCGTCTTGTTCCTCGATATCTTGCAGGTCAAGGTTTTGACACCCTAAATGCTTGCAAGGTTTTGTGTTCAAGTCTAACACATTTACCATAAGCCACAGGTTTTACTTAGAAGGTCAGGGTTTCAATACCCTATGCTCCTGAAGTGATTGGGGTTTGGGTTGCAATATATTTAGTTTGAAAGTTCATCGAGGGTTCCGTATTTACACACGTGGGAATATCAGGGTTTGAGTTCTGTAAACATTGTAGGTCGAGGGTTCTGTACCGGGTATATGCTCAAAAGGATAGGGGTTAATGCCCTAGCACATTTAGTAAGTCATTGGTTCGAGTTGTGGCTCACTATATACCACCAAGTGTTTCCCATGTATTTATTATCAAGCCCTATTCCTATGGGAAAGGCACAACCTCACAGACAGAAGAATATCCTTGGGAAGTAGCCAGGGAATGCTCACGCATTAACCGATTCGTTTTGTCATCTCCCACAGCATGCATTCTCAAGGAGGCAAACCCACTTGGGCTAAATTTAGTTATATTTCTTTGAACACATAGAAAATAAGTTAGGATTGAAGTTTTCTGCAAATAATACTACTCCAATCATCTGTACAAACAGCTTTGAAGTAGCACTGCAAGACAGCAATGCTGTGCGTTGCATGTAAAACAAAAAGGTAATAGCCACGAGCCAACAAAAGCCGAAGAAACAGTGACACAGGTGTTTGTATTTTGGGGTAGCTCATCTTAACTCATCTTAACTGCAAATAAATGAAGCAAGAACTCTGCGGATGTGGTTTGAGTGGGCTGTAAGGTTACGAGGGGATTTTACTTGTGTTGCATGGTATCCGTGGGAGGTGTTCCCATTTGTTATAGGCAAGGGATCTCTATTACAGAAAATAAAAGTGTATTATTTGGTGCAACAAAAGTATGTACCTTTTGTAGCAACAAAAACAATTTTCTTCCTTCAAGGATAGGCTTACCAGAAGCTTCATGAGGTAGGCTGTAATTTACGTGCCCTGGAGGTAGGTGAACAAAGTTTTTTAGCTGCCGTTCAGTGCACAGCACAAAATAGCAGTTAAACATATGTAGCCACACGTTTTTAACTCTGGCAATGAAGAGCAGTTCCCTTTGCCGTAACAAGATCATAAATATTCTTTTCGTTTAATCATAGCTATGTGGTTTCGAGGTATTCTGGTATTCTTACTATTAAACCACCAATGACATCAATAACAGGAGACAGAGTCCTGTAAGCTTTGCAAACTGGAAAGATTCACTTGGAAAGATGCACTTAAAACAGGCACTTTCCCTTTGACAGTATTAGGCAGTATTGCCACTGTACTATGTATCGCATATGGTCAGAGGCATGTTAATGTCACTTGCTCTAGCTACACTAATGTGCTTCCTCAAGGACCACATTAAATGCATTTCAGAGGTCACACCATAAGGTAGACAATATGTACATGGGTCATAAACTACTGTACCTGAGTGTTCTGTACACGTTGGCATCTTAACTTTTCTAAGACACTGGTCTTGATAAAATATAGATTTCCTGCATGTTGTGCCATGCTTGTGCACAGCGTCATATCTACGTATGTCTCAGGAGATGTATGCAGTTTTTTGTTAAAGAGCTTCTATATTTTCCATTTAGTCGCACAAAAACTGTACTCTTGCACTCATGTGTTTCTGTATTCCAGCCATAGAGTGGGAAATTGTGAACTTACGTCCATACAAGAGCAAGCTCACTGCTTTCACCAAAAATGACTGGTGTTGCACTTTTGATGTCACTACTGTAAATACGTCTATCTACAGGTTATGTAGTCGATTGAAGTGTCTCATTTCCTAACAAATTGTGGTACATGTGTGCCAATAACGAT
>JALIZH010024886.1:0-23818 GCA_030522465.1 Rhipicephalus appendiculatus | reverse complement strand
TAGCTAATTTCGATTTCTATTACAAACGTGTAGTTGGTCCTTCGTTACTTCGCAAAATGGCGAATGGTGGCGTAATGGGTACTTTCCTACGAAATTTCTATGAAACGGGAATGAACAAACATTCTGAGAACTCCGTCCTCCCGACCTTTTCACCGACAGGTTCGACAGGGTGGTGCTCATGGCCTTTCCAACTTCACATTTTTCTGATTACTGCCACAGAAGAGTGACATGCGAAGGAAAAGGAGGTACCTTAGAGTTATATAGGTACAACAACTAAAACATTCGTGAGGCTGAATAATACGTCTTACACCTGTTCCTACAATTTTTATTCAATTGTGTGGCACCATCTGTTGCATCCCGTCTCTACAAGGAGATGCAGAATATAATGCGTCCCTTAAAACGCGACGACGTCATGAATATAAACATGAATTGCAAAAATGCACGAATGTATAGTCGAGAAGAAAAAGAACTATTTATGGACGGAAACTGGAAATAAATGACATTTAGAAAGCGCTGTTGCGCCTATAGTCATTCCGGCTAAATATACAGTGTTACAGTGTTTTCTTCTGTGCTTTCGTACGTGTCCCTTTTTGCCGCCCATGCAACGCAAAACCACGCAACATATGGCTATAGCTACTACTTCGCACAAGTTAAGCAAAGTGCACACGTGCAGACGTACTACACAATAGGTGCCCAGATGGGCAGCTCAAAAGAGGAAAAGAACATTTACGTCAAGCCATTGTGTCCTAAACGGAAGCTTTTTCGCACTCTGCCCTCGTGAAGCAGTAGCATGCGTGAAGACCATATGCTCACGATTTTCGTTTTTGTGGCCAGTATCGCGATATCGGGATCCCTAAAGGTGCCCCTGATAACTGTTCCGAGCATACGAGACGTAAGTTTCTGTCACATCAAACCACCATGAAGTGCATTAAGACTGCTTATTGTGCCAGCAGCAAAGTTAATAAAATAGCTTAGGTTTATTTTCACAACTTTTGCTTACCGACGAAATATGTTATGCGAGAGATGTGGTTTGTGCCTATAACAGTTGAGTCAATTTTGCTGAATTGTTTTTTAAACGCTAACTACAACCCTATCGAAAAAAACAGCGTTTCCAGTGTCTCCCAGTGCGCTTCAGCGCGCTGGGTGACACTGGAAACGCTGTACAGTGTGTCCCAGTGTACTCCAGCGCGCTGGGAGACGCTGGGACGCACTGTACAGCGTGGCCAGTGTCGCCCAGTGCGCTGAAACGCACTGGGACACACTGTGCAGCATCGCCCAGTGTCTTACAGCGCGCTGGGAGGCACTGGTGACTCTGTACAGCGTCTGCCCGCACACTGGGAACACCGACGGCACATTGGAAGAAACTGGGTGCGCTTGATGGACTTTCTATAAGACTTTATATTGGATCGCGAGATGTCAAGCGTAAAATTTACCACATAATTTCAAAATGTTCTGCCCTGTGGAGTACACATATATAGCTTTACTTTCAGTTAGGCGCCGGATGTGCTTGTAGGCTAAAGCAATCATCTGTCGTGCGCGCGTGCGCTTTCCCTGAAGTGTGCTCGAGTGTCGTCGATGTAGTTTATAAACCACATCGAAATAACTCATCATTCGCAACACAATATGGCAGTAGTATTGGTCTGATAATCAAGATCAACCTGCTCTAGCAGTCAGTCGTTCCCGCTCGTACCGCAGAAAGCCGCACGTCACCGGCAGCAGTTAGCTGATGCAACGCCCAATCTCGGCGTTTTAGCCGATTTGTGTAATCGAAGGTGCAAATATGACCTCGCTTGGGTCAGTTATGATCGAAACTACATTTTAGTGGTTATTAGACTCTTTGTAATGGAATATATATCCACGATCTTCACAGCGACCGTGGCTCACGAAGTGCGGCCCTAAGCCTAATGCTCGTTTCGGCTAGAGTGAACTACTGCAAGTCTAGTACGTGGAACGTAAACAAGGGGACATAAACTATGTTCAAACGGGTGACGAAAAGTACAGTGTTCAGTGAGCAGTTCAGATGCACGATGTTTGCTACGTAGGTATGACTAACCGCTTAGTGAGACAGTGCGATTGCCGCAACACATCTGCTATTACGCTCGTAAGTTTTGGTGCAAAACGTGCCAGGTAGACGTTCTGATCCAAGGCAGCCCATAACAAACAAACAAACAAACAATCTCCTGTCAGGTTGGCGCGAGCACGAAGAGACGAAAATCTGCGTTTCTAAGCGAGAAAACATTGCTATTGGATACCGGAATTAGCTATAAGATGCAGAAAAAATAACCAGAAGCTTGTCTTTCAAGTGTGGCGTAGTGGGTAGCATGTAAGGCTGGCAATGAGTAGTTTGTCAAGGTAGCAGGTTCGAACCCCGCGCGCTCGTTTTTTTAAATATTTTTTTTTGTTTTTTTTAATTGTCCCAGTGCTCGTGTTTCAGCCTTAATTACGATGTGGGCATAACCAAAATTTTTAAAAAACAATTCAAAAGCCCGATTTTGGCTCATAACGCGTGTCCCAGTGTTCAGCGCGCCAGCGTTCAGTGTGCCCCGTGCAGCGTGCCAGTGTCCCAGTATCCAGCGCCACACTAGTCCCATAATCAGGTATGGCGCTGGGACAGTGCCACTGGGTTTTCCGATAGGGAATGCCTTATTAACAGTTGCTTCAGAGTGTCCTACATAGTAATCAAGAAGGAATTTCTCCGGACGTCCTCAAATTCAAGATACATATTTCCATCAATGCTGCAGTAACACTCCCTGCTGCTAAATCGGTATCATTTTATTGTAAAGAATGAAGCAATAAGGGGCGTACGGCTGTGGTGCATCGATTTAAAAATATGCTCAACGGAACGCAGGGTTCCCGCTAGTTCCATTGAACATAGCGTCATTATTTATTCATTTATTTAATATTTATTTATTTATTTATTTATTTATTTATTTATTTATTTATTTATTTGCGCACATCTGTGTTCTCGTGTCGTCCCCCCTGTCACATTTTTAGCGCAGCAAAAGAACGATGCCGTACCAACTAGCCCCCCATTGAATCCTTATTGGACTTATTATACCCTCAGGGCCAATGCATTATAGAGGGTAGTGATTGCAAGAAATCATGTTTAATACAATGAACAGGAGTAAACAAAGGAAAACAAGAATGCATACAAAAACTAATGGCACATAGATACGCCCTGATCGCTATGACGTTTGTAGATACAGGTTGAACTTAAAAAAAGGTTCCTGCAGCTATGCATTGTTAGCTATGGCGTTCTCAAATGACGGGCGATCAAAAAATGGTGACCGTCGAGGCAGGAAGGCGATTCCAGTCAATCTAAGTGCGCGGTACAAATGATTGCAAAAGCCGTTAAATCTGCATGATAGAATGCCGACCTTATGAATATGGTCTAGTCGTTTAAGTTACCATAAGGTCTAGGCGCTTAAGCTACCATTCAAGTTATGTATGTCGCCTGTGTCATTTCTGTTCCCTATGTAAGACGGACTTGCTGGTTTAGTCGGTCCGACATTATTACTGGAAGAATACAGTGCAAAAGATTACACAAACACATGTAAGCAACGCTAGAGACAGTAAGCGAAAATGCTTATCGTTGATAGTTGCGTTTCCCTCTTGCATATGTGTAACTTGGGATAGATTCTTGCAGGAACATTGTTTAGCACGTTCGCTCGTTTAAGTTTACGAAAGCGGATGCCAGCACTTGCGCGATGGCATGTGTTCTTGGTGATCACAGTGTGTATGGATGATTAATATATATTCGGGGAGCTACGCAACCCCTAATAGGCCACTAACACATGAAAATTAAAGCCGACAGTTAACCGTTGTTTCTCGTTAGTAAGCTCATTTTGCAGTAACAAGCAAGCCATATGGTCGTCAGAGGGAACGTAGAAAGAACGCTTCTCTTCATCAGCCTCGTTTGAGACCTTTTACAGCATCTAAATTCGTGTTGCAGTTGCCGCCAATTGTGTTTACCAGCCTATGATGGTTGGCCGTTGATATAGAACAAGCTACACGAACCCCTCCTCTAAGGCAGAGGTCGGCGACCTGCAGCCCGCGGGCCGCATGCGGCCCGCGTTGCAGTATTATGCGGCCTCCGGCGCGGCGTCAAACCTCCCTGCCCCCCTTGCCCTTGCCACTTCCTATCTTAAGGCCGACTTGGCAGTTCTGACCAAAAATGGGATTTTCGCTTGTAACCTAAGCTTTAATGCAGCTCTGTGGTATGCGTGCTGAAAATGAACCTGCTTTCTAATCCTGTTTTACAAATCAGTGTCAAGTGGCCGAATTTGTGCTCTCTACCTGCTAAGCCACGCGACCCCCCCCCCCCCCCCCCGCTACTTTCCGTGCGGCCCACCGCTGTGTCGGCATCATTCAGCTTGGCCCTCCGCTTCAAAAGGTTGCCGACCCCTGCTCTAAGGGAACGAGCTGTTGTGCTGACGGAGATAAACCTATTTGATGAATCTTGTCTAGAATGAAGCTTCTTTTCCTGTAATATTCTCGTGGTAATAGCGCGTAGGGCAGATCGATCATCGAGGTGGAATCAAAATTTATTTATTTGTCCTTTAGTACTGGTCCGCATGCACTTCTGGTATCATTAAGCGTGCTAGTATATATATTGTCACATGGTCGTGACTTCGTCGAAGGCAGCTTTCGGCGTGCTGAAGACGAAATTCTGTATTTGGGCGAACCTGTGCCGGGGAAACGAAACATTCACAGCATATCCACGGAGTGAATGATGATAAGTGGGCGAAGCTCCGGAGGTTCATCGGTAAACCGTGAATCTTCCGTGAATTCTGCCCAGTACATCATCAACGACGTGAGATCGGGCGCGTTTATACTAAAGGGATCGATGAGAGTCATGGCGATTTGCAGCTCACTTTAATTTTACATGTACGCTGCGAATTTTTATTGTTTAATCACGCACAGGAAAAATCTCACACAGGCGCTACCTTGGAGGTCAAAATCCAGTGCCTATATATACGGGGTGGTCAGTGAACGGTTGTGCAGCGCGAGCAGTCGGTTTTTTCAATCAAGAAACTCGCTAGCAGACGCTGCCAGCGTCGGCGTCGCGAGGCGAGAGGGGGGGGGGGACCGTAGGAGAGAGGGGGGAAGCGTAGGAGAGGAGAGGGTGAGGGCGCCCCTGAAATCGGAGAGCAGCTGCACCGCCAACGCCATCTAGCGTACCTTCACCCAACCGCCATATTGTACGCATGTATATGGGACAGCGCCCTCTCGGAAACGAGACGAGAAATTGAATGCGTACAGCGCCGTCTAGTATATCGTCACTCAACTGTAGTTTGCATGCATCTCTATGGGACAGCGCCCTGTATTGTACGATAACGGAACACTACGGGGTACAGAGGATGGTTGACACCGGACGCCGGACGCCCGACGCCGCTCGACAACCGGCCAGGTCTCGCCATAGGGAGCTTCGCTCCTAAAAGTCAAACTGCAGCAATACACACTTTACACTGATAGCGGCGAACAGAGCGTCGGCCGTCAATAAACTGATCTACGGTGAGGTGCGTTGGCATGGAACATTCGAGCGTAATAGCTGGTGCTTGCCTAAGCTCTCGAATAAACTTGACCATTACACCGCAACGGTTGGCTAGTCGTTATGGTAGTCGACTGCTGTCCCGAAGGTCGCGGGATCGAATCCCGGCGGTGGCGGCCGCATTTTCCGGTGGAGGCGAAAATGCTTGAGGCCCGTTTACTTAGATTTAGGTGCACGTTAAAGTACTCCAGATGGTCGAAATTTCCGGAGCCCTTCACTACTACCTCTCGCATAATCATACCATGGTTAAACACCAATAATAATCAAACTTGATTGTTCGCGTGCTGCGCGTAATCTTAACAGAATGCTCTCGAACAATCGCGAAGCTCCTGAAGCATTGCAGCGCGGTCTGCGACGAGCATTGCTAACAGTCTTTGTGGGTGTAACCTGAGCACATCAAAATAAAGCACTGAACACTCGTAGGGGTATTCTTACTGGTCAATGTATTAATGCTAACGATTCATGTTTTTCCTTTCCAGTTCCTAAATACGACCGAAGAAATATGGACGTACCTCACAAGTGAAAATACAAAGATTGAGTGTAAGGCTGACGAAAAGGTGTATCTGAGTCGCATATCCATTGAATTCCAGCGATCGTATTACTTCAGGATGCACAAGTAAGATCACATAACATTACTAGCTTATTTCAGCACATTTAACATTTTGTTTTGTTTGGCATTTTCAGGATGTGTTTCTCACTAGTCGGGAGGTTTGATCCCAAGCGTAAAGATGTCATGATAATCCACTCTCCAGGTAACGCAAGTGTTCAAATTTAGTGATTGATGCTGAGATGAGTATATAAGCCTGTATACTAGCAAAATTAAGTGCCGCTGCAACACTAGTCTTCTATGCGAGCGTAAATATATTAAAGCTCCTCAAAGGGTAGCTGAAGAGGTTTCAAAAAAAAAACGATTTCAAAGCATGCCGTAGCACTTCCGAGCACAATGAGCACGAAAACCGTCAGGGAATTTGAGATCCATCATCCACATTAGCGAGAAACACCAGGCCGACCCTGCGTGGCGCATCTACCTCGTATACGTGATTGGTCGGCCGCGCCTTGATATCATATCGGTGCACGCCTGAACTACAGCTGCTCACGAAGAAGCTATCCGACTACTGCCCCTATGTTTTACAGACTTTGAACGCTGCAATGAATGGCGTAACGAACATCTTTTTGGGTACGTGGGTGCTCTCTTGTAAACAAAATTAGGAGGATATCTAAAGTTGAACCGTATGTTTGTGCAGTGCAAAGTGACGGGGACCAAAAGGTTCGCAAAAACAATGGGAACTGGCGCATTTTTAGCAGATACAATATGTTCCTGATACCAAAATCTTACCATTGTCTACTACAGCTTAACAAGTCCGGAGAGGACCCGCCCAGATGACCAACGCGCGACAGCCGATCGCTTTCGCAACTAAAAAAATAGCCCCGCTCGGACACTCGGATGTGCTCTTCGAAGGCGGAGTTACCGGCCGTCCCACTCGTGACGTCCGTGTTGCGCGCACGCCCGTTGGTGCACGCTTGCGTACATCCGCCTTTAAGGAGGAAATGCCGCGGACTTCTAAAGCTGTATCCGACTGTAAGCGAATGAGGATACGTTTCGGTTGTAGCAACTCATCGAAGCATAATTCAGGCACGAACCATTCGTGGCGTGAGGCGAAGCGGTGTGAGGTCATTGCTCTGGTGGAGAGCGACACCGACGGTCTGGCTGGAACGGTGCTTGCTTTTTTAGGGGCGAAGCACCTAAGGCCGCGGCTTGTCCATCCACGTCCACGTCCACGGTGTCTCTCACGGCACAGCACCGTGTAAAAGGTTAACAAAATCTTAACAAGAACAATATAAAAGGTTCTTAACCAGAACAAAATAAAAGGCCCCAACACTTTGTCTTTGTTGGTTTCCTTCTTCGAGGTAGGTGAGCGTAGAGGAGGAAGGAAGGGTTATATGCTCTCGTTTTGTGTTTAGCTGATTGGAAAATGTACGTCGCGAGCGGTTATTTTTCATGCAATTTTACGAGATCCGAAGCGATCCACATTCATAACGTGTTCAACATTGTTCGGTTTTTGCGTTCGGTGAGGCCACTTGTTTGCAGCTGACGCAGACCTTGAACTGAAGGTCGCGGATTCAATCACGGCCGCGGCTGCCTCATTTTCATGGAGGCGAAATGGTAGAGGCCCGTGAACTGCGCGGTGTCAGTGCACGTCAAAGCACACCAGACGGCCGAAATTTCCGCAGCCCTCCACTACGGTGTCCCTTATAATAACATCGTGGTTTCGGGACGTTAAGCCCAAGGTATTATTATTATTATTATTAAAATGATTATTATTATTATTATTATTATTATTATTATTATTATTATTATTTTTTTTTTTTATTATTATTGACGCACAGCTTTGAGTATTGTGACATGGACTCACACGTACGAAATAAGTCTTCCACAACATCGGCCATAGACTAGCGACAACCACGGCCGCTCATTATCACGCGAGGCGGCCCGAGTCGGACTGTGATCGAATGCAGCATAAACTAAAGAACCTGGGCTGCAGAGGCCTGATGATAGTGCTGTCGTCTCTAAATGCCGCGCCAGGTATCGCAGTACTGCGTCAAGTATTGGGAAACTCAGCACAAGCGAATATCCATCAGTCGGCTCTTGAAGAATGCGTAAACGGTCCGATGAGACGTATGCTTATTTCTTCGAAAAAAAAGTAACTACGGAGCTTAACGGGCTGTAGATGACCGACTGCCCCATGTGGGTGCGGCCCGTAGGCGAATCCCCCTTGAGCGGAATCCGCCCCTCAGGACTTCAATAAGTTCTTTGACTGACTGACTGACTGGAGCTGAGGTGGGTCGCCTGTGGCTCTGACACTGTAAGCAACTGGCCATACAGAATTGAATGGAACGGACTGGAAGATAACCTTCTTGTGTACTACTCAACGCGACTGGGTCGAGCACTCATACAGGTCTCAATTTTTGGAGGCATTTCAGGCCAGTACAATCGTCCTTTGGTGCGACTAAGTGTCAGCGTCGTTTCTGCTTCAACAGAGGTCGGGTCACCGTGCGTAATATGCAGAGCAGAAGTTAGAAGTGAAGCCGGAAGCACCTGTAAAAACGTGGTGCCTTTGTGAATAAGTCCCCCTCGTAAAGCAGACCATCTAGGACGAAAAATGGGCTTTTCGAATAGGTCCGTAAAGAAAACTAGCGATCCACGAAAGAACCACACCGACAGCAGTTCATCGTTCCAACTTCTTCTATTGCAGTGTTCTCCTGCACGCGTTCATTCCTTTTTCTTTTTCAACATACTCCCGCCCCCCCCCCAGTAGCGTTGTAGAACACGAGCTTGTGCAGTTTCTGCACTGGCATTCTTATGAACTTGCTTTGCTCTCTTGTGCTTTCACTTGTCAAGCTCGGATAACTACACCTGGGGTCAACGTCTGCGATTCGTCTTGGTGGCCAAACACTTCTAGAAATGCCAGGCTCCTCCAAGATCACCGTGCCATCTACTTGGAGACTGCTGCTAGGAAGTACTCGGTAAATGTGAAACGCCCGCACTTCCAGTAGGTACTCTTACTTCCATGAGATCCACAGGTGATCAACAAGGTTTGACTGCATTTTAAATTGATCGGGTCTTGTCGAACAGTCTGAATACTTCGAGTTTCGTAGTCCTTGTTGGTTCTCTCCGGAGAAGTCGGCAGTGAAAGTCCAATTAGAACAGGCGCAGCACCCATCGCAGAAAGCTCTTCGGCGTCCGCATACGTGCAAGTGAGTGATCTTGAATTGGCAACCGCTTTTACCTCCAGCGGCACCGTCTCCGTTTCTTCGCTGTTGAGCTTCCTTCTTCTAAGCGCTTTGAGCAACGAAGACTTCACTTTTCTGACAAATCTGTCGCGCCGAACCACCCAACCAAGGTGCTCCAAGTGCGATAAACTTCGACTCTCCTCCATGCGTGGAGAAGAATGGTCCCAATGGAGAGCTCATCATGGTGCTATTCTTGGGTTTGAGGTTCGCCCCTATATCAAGGCAGTCGTTGAGGGATCGTATGCCTTGAGCGGGTGACGAAGCGTGGAGCGCGACTTGGAATTTCTACGTTGTCGGAGCTGCTTCTCTCGTAACTTCTCAATGTTGGCAGATTAAGGACAGCCAGATCGACAGTGGCATCCTTAGCCACCATTTCAACGAGTCCAAGCTCCAGGCATTGCCGAATGACAGTGTCGTATCGCTCCACTAACCCTTGTTTCATCCATAGCATCTTTGCCAGTTTCCTGTGGGACGTGTGAGCGCGCTCTCACGGTTGTCCTCAAATAGCTGTTTCTGATCTTCCTTCCAAGGCAGCGCCACGCTGAATCTGACCTCATTCATTCTTTGGCGGTGTATCTGGCCAAAATATGTGAAGAGAAAATAGCTTTCCGAGCTTCGCTTCTTCCTTTGCTCGGCGGCGAATGTCAAGCTATCGGGAAAGTCACGCGACAGGGAAGCGATAATGTGGCCCAAAGTTTTAGGCGTCACAATACGCTACTCATAGCAGCATATTGTCCGCGTTATTGACGTCACTTCTGGTAGATTTCTCCTCGAGGGGGGAGGAGGGAGCAAAGGCGGAATTTTGATCCTCAGTTAGGGCGCCGCTACTTCAATGGTCGCAAAACAAAATAGCTCTCCGAAACTGTTCTTTGGAGTGAGAATGGTCCAGAAAAATGCCAGTTTTAAAAATTGTAAAGCCTGTCCGGTTTCCCTTTACATAAGTGTCATAATTTTACGACCACTAAGAAGCAGTTAGCTCTTGCACTAGGAGGCTGTTTAGGTGCTCGCTATGGAACATTCCTTGTCGATTATACATTACGCCATGGTAATGACTGCAAGTGTCGTCTGGCAACACACATTACTGTCGTCGTGAGGGCAGCTCGACATTCCCAGCTTCGCCATTATTACAATGCAAGAAATAGCCTTCTTTATAACAACGTACAGTGTGATTTTTGAACAATGCAAATGAATCAACGCGCCTATGAATGTAAAGTTTTTCTAACACCTTAAGTAATTGCGCTTAGCGCTCCACATGCACTCTTACAGAAATTCTCTTTAGATGCGTTTCGGAGGCAAATGAAAGCCGTACTAGAGTGAACGTAATATTATGCGATGTGTATTGTGACAAATTCTACTTGGAGCAGACAGGAAAGCGCTTGGTCTTGTCCGTTCTTTCTGTGTCTTCATTTTTCGCACTGCTTTTCGAGAGAATATGGCAGCGTTTTGAGTTTCACAACGTCATTGAGATTGCGCGAAAATTAGCGAAGGAAACGGCGTTGGCGGCACCAGGAGTACATTACAATCATTACAAAAATCCCTAAAGAAAGCCTACATACGAAACTCCAATGCCACAGAAGGAAAAAAATTCAGACACTTCGTGAATTCCAAAGTGTGTTCGGTGAAATCTTGTGGCCATTCGACTGAATACGCCAAGTCCTTTTTTTTAGACTCCCAGTGGAATGGCACGCAAACAGATTGTGTGCGTGTTTTAATTTTTTAATTTTTGCCGCGAATCGCAGCCAGACGCGAGACTAATCTGCCTCCGTGTCGCATGCGTTCGTATTCTGGCGCTTTGCGCATCGTGCAGACGCCATCCGCGTTCCAGCGCTCATAACACTCATTTATCCTCCCGCGTGAGGGGGAGACGCCACAGCTGACAGCGTGCCAGTGGACAGGACGTTGGTCACCGCGAGTATGAGCAATTAAAGGCTTTCGCCTTAATAACAGTACCGAAGCATGCCAATATCCGGTGCATCGTCGCTAAGCATACGTCCAATATAAAATGGCGGTGTTGCAGCGCGAAATTATGCGTTGTCAACCGCGTAAATATAGGCACCGTCCACTGACCAGAGGGAGCTGCGTTTCTCGCACTGCCCCGACCCAAGTTCGCTGACAGTGGCCGTAAGGGGCACGCAGAAAACAGACGCGAGCACGCGTCCCCCATGTAGCACGGCCGCAATCCGCCCACTCACGCAGGGAGGGAGACGCGCGCGTCGCGTTTTATTTTCACCGACCCCGTCTCATTATTGCTTTTTTTATCCGCTAGGCTTTGCGTTCTGGCGCTGCAGTCACAATGGAAAACTCGACTGTACGGTGCCTATAGCGTCAGTAGCACAGAACAACCGCGCATGGAAATGATGACAGTCAGCTTACAGCTTGGCACATAGCCGTGATTGAAATTGCGTTGCTAATTGCAACTAGATGTTGCAGTACAACGATGTTAGAAAGCAGCGAAACGCTGAATTTCCATGAAATTTAATATCCAAGCATTTCTATTAGGCATTTGATAACGAGCATCTCGATTGCAGAGGCAGATCAAAGAATGAATTTTCGCGAATCAAGCGGCTGCCAACATTTTTAGAGGTTCACTGTAAATGTGACTGCTTATGGTAAGCGATGTGATTCTTGGTCAATCGTCCACTGGCTATGCCCGCCATTAATAAAAGCAAACAAAAGACCAAATAATTCTTCTCTCTTTAAGAACATGCCACTTTTTCTGCATCCAGCCCTGCGCCGTAATATCTGTTCTCTAGGAAGATCCTGTCAACCATCGTGCCATTTCTCCCTCCACTTACAGTTCCAACCACAATACACGGTCCCTACCGCCTCGACCAAGTACATACACACCTTGATCCTTCACAGCGTCTCCGCGTACGCAAGCCCCTTCAAAGGTTTTCTAAAAGCCATCGCTTCACACCGGTCATATACCGAGATTGATTTTGGCTCCCATCCGCCACCTTACCCACACCTCGCACTCTTTCGTCAGCAACTCCTCACAACGCGGTTGTCAAATCACACTGCCTACAGAACCTGTGCCTTCGCACTCTCTTCCGACCACACTTGCTGGACCTATTGCCGACACACACAGCTCCGTGCTAGCCAGCACGGTGCTAAGTTCTTTGGTCGTCTTTTGATTGTCGATTCCAGTCATTAGAGCTTCACGAGAAGCTCTAATGACAGCGCAACGTCCGCCATCGAAACAGCTATTTACCCCCCCCCCCCCCCCCTCTGGCATTGCCCATGATGTGAAAAATTACAAAGAAATAAAGCAGAACCGCGAATACCGGAGAACTTCGTATATCAAACCGAGTGGTGCTCATTCGAAACGGCGTGCGTATCAGGTAGCCGCTGGTGGATACTAGGAATATTCTTCAAATAGTTTCCGAAGATTTCAGAATAAATGTTGCGAAAAAATGAACCAAAGTTTGCTGAATGGTGGGCTAAACTTTGCATAGCGTGGGAAATGAACAAGCCAGCTTAGCATGGCAGACGAGTTCGCTCCGCTTCACTGAATTTACCAGCTACGTATAAATCGTTAACACAATCTGAAAAACTCAGCGAACGTCAGGGAGCGGCTTGTTTGTGACGAGTGCGAACATTATTATTTATTATTTGTAATATTAGCAGCGGCTCTTCGACATGCGAAACGTACTCGAGAAAGCTTGTTTTTGGCCTTAGTCGTTACGTTTGCGCGGCAGTCTTAAAAATTACGATTCGCATACACTTACAAAATAAGCAAACATCAGTGGTTCTGTCTTTCATGTTGATGAGTTCGCATCCACAGTCGTCAGCTAAATTTATGCCGAAATATTGTGTAGGCATTGACGGCGTGTGATTTAACTTAAGTGCTGCCAAAGTTGATAACATACGTGAAATTGACAATGTCCTTTTACGGGCAAAACTGAAAAAGAGAACAGGCTTTTATATTCATATATGATGTTTTGATTGGGAGAAACTAAATATAGCAGAGATAACAGAAAATTACCATTCCCATAAAGATTATATATTGAGCCAGTGGAAAGCCGTGCAACAAGTTTTTACACACGGTCTTCAACTGGGTGCCTTTATTATAAAAACCGCAATTAACCCTCTATGTGATAAGTGAACCTTTAGACAGTATACCATATTTTTTTTTCTTTTAGGTAGTACTTTTAAGCAAATGGAACATATTCTCTACGTGGATGAAAGGCTTTCCTGTGCAGTCGTGATGGTCACAATGCATAGTACAAGTGAGTGGCGATACTTTGATGACTATAATGGCGAAATGTGGCTTTTTTTTTAACATTTGTTTTGAGAAACTGGAGGCCCTGTTCAAACCCATTGAAGCGTGCCTACTTCGCAGCAAATAAAAAAAATGTAGGACACTTGAGCTTCGACTTGAAGAGCAGATCGCGATAGCGTAATCGGGACTCGTGAGCATCGCCTTCTGAACTGCTCGCCTGCTCGGTTCTCGGTGCACGCCTCAACCGTACCGTTAGGAAACGAACGACTGTACGCGTAACATTGACAGTTTAAAAGTATCTTTGAATGCCTATTGTAAGCATGGTTGTTATGTACCCACTACGCCATAATTATTTCTTTTGCGAATCAGCAAAGGGCCCACAACGCGTTCGTAGGGCAACACGCGAACCTACGCAGCTGTTCACTTTCTTGATGCATCTGCTGCTGCTGATGATTAAATATGCCCGTGTGCTTTGTAATGGATGGGCCTTTAAAGCACCCACTCGGTGCTCAATTTACATCTTTTGAAGCCTGGCGCGATTCTACGCTCCTGCCCATAAGCCTGCGGAGGGTTCCCCTCCAGTGGGGGCGAAGGTTCGTTGCGGCGCCCCCCTCCCCTATGAAGTAAATGTATAGGACCGACTTCGAGCCCCCTCCTTTTAGGTAACTTGAGGGGGCGGCCGCCCCCTCTGCCCCCCCTCGCGCGCACGCCTATGCTTCCGACGTATGATGCGTTAAGGAGACTCCTTCCACTAGATGTTATTCATGTAGTGTTTTTTTCCAAAGCAGTTGCAACAAATAGTGTGGCTGTGTGGTAGAACACCTGCTTGCCAAGCAGACGGCCTGGGTTCGATCCTCACTCGGCCCCAAATTTTTATTGTTTATTTTATTTCCATCTTTCTCGATTTTTCGGTCACGGACAACTTTCGCTCAGAACCAACGACGCCGACGCCGGCACCGGAATTTCTGCGAAACGAGCTCTTTAACGCTATCGTGTTAAAGCTTGGAGGACGCTTGAGCTTCGCCTTCAAGAGTAGAATGCGACAGTGTAATCGGGCCCCGTGAGCATCGCCTTTTAATTGTGAGGCTGGCTTAGGTTCTTGGTGCGTCCCGTAAGGAAACGAACGACAGTGCCCCTAACATTGGCCGTTTCAAAGTATCCTAGAATGCCTTCTGCAAATACAGTTCTTAAGTGCCCCCCACGCCCCAATTATTCCTTTTGCGAATCAGTGAAGGGCTCACTACGCGCCCGTAAGGCAACACGCGAATCTACGCAGCTGCTCACTTTGTTTATGCTTTTGCTGCTGGCGATGGTGACATATGTCTGAGTGCTTTGTAATGTGTGGGCCTTTAAATCACCCAATTGGTGTGCAATTATCATGCTTTATTATATTCCATGCGCAATTACCATGCGCAATATTATATTTGTGAAGATATATTCCTTCCCCTTCATGGCATTCATACAGTACATGACATCCATATCAAGCTAAAGCAGAAATAGTTACAGACAGACACGAAGGCACGCGTGGCATAGCGTAAAGGAGCCCTGTGTTGAGCCCAAGTGCACGGGCTCAATGATGACCGACATTATTCGTTGCTTGCTTTCCTCGCATTAGGTTCGTTCACTTTTTCGTGATAAAGACATCCTAGAAATACGAGCAGCAAAATGGCTTAGCGGTAGCTGCCGCCTTGTAATACTCACCCAGTTCTTTATTTAGCTTCCCTTACCCATATCTTTATCCATTCGCAGTCATAGTGACCTTATGGTCGCTTTTATTCTTGATTTTGTTAGCTTGGCTGTTTTCACCTTTCCTCTACTGCTGATCCGAAGGTCGCGTGTTCGATCCTTGCCGCGGGGAAGGCATTTCGTTTGAGGTAGGACAGTTAAGGACCGTGTACTGTGTGATGTCAGTGAAAGGGCACCAGATGGTCGAAAATTCCAGAGCTCTCCACTTCGGCGTGCCTCATCACCATATCGGGGTTCTGGCACGGAAAACCCAGGTACTTTTGCTGTTATTTCACCTTACACTTATCGCGTGTAGCCGATTGCAACATTTGAGATTTCTTGAATATCAAAGGTAGCAAATCAGGAACAGCCGTTCCACCTTGATCGGACCCATATTTCATAGCGTAAGCTGTTGTGAGCTGAGGGTTCATACTGCCACGCGAACTTTCTATATTTTTAATGAACCTGTCTGTTGCGCGTATACCACAAAGCACGCCCGAGGGTCTGGGAACCTTCTGATTATTTTAAAATTCTCCTATGAGACTGTGCGCCGCACGCGAACAATGCTGCTTATTATGGAACTAACCCGGTCGCAAACGATAACGCTGGACTGTTGGATGCCACATTTACAGAAGTCCGACGCTCTTCACTGCTGACCAGATTACCGACGTCCGACGCTCTCTTCCCCGATATCAGCACACTTCGTGTACTGCTGCTACTTTAACTTTTCATTTGTTGGGCAAAAGGTCGCCTGAATAAAGAGTTTCGTCTTGAACACTAGGACTGCTGCCTTCTTTAAAGTCACGACCGTGCCACGTTACCAACAAACTGTTCTATCAGGTGAATATCTACGCAAATATGACATCTAACGTACCACTTTAACACAGTAACGTTAAAGAGCTCGTGGCGAAAAAAAAAATGCAGTGTCGGTGTCGACGTCGGCAGTGGTGGTTGTCAATGAAACTGCGGTGTTGTCTGTGAGCGAAAAATTCCGGGGCATCGTTACCATAAAAGTGAGGCTTCTAGCCGGAATCGAAGTCATGTACTATATTTGTCAAAAAAAAAAAAGTTCTACCACACAGACACACCCGTGTTAGAGTCATGTCGGCTAATTTCCTCTAAGTGGACAATGCACGCGACAGGTCGCACGACCTGAGAAAGCCCTGGTTGCGCCGATTGGTCCTAGGCCGATTTCCGTTGCCGGGAGAAAATGATCACTTATAGCAAGGGAAAGAACGCGTGGTTAAAGAGAACATGATTAAGGCATGGTCAAATTATATCGGTCGCGAAACTTGGAACGAAAAGTGGTCGAGAACATATCGCCACAGACATCAACGCCCGCCGTACGATTGAAGCGCGACAGAGCTCGGGGCTCTGTCCCTCCCGCGTCCCCCCCGTCCGGCATCCCCCCGTCCCCCGTCCCGCGTCCGGCCACTTTCATGAAGTAGGGAAGCGCCCATTATGCGAACCAGAACACTGTAGTAATATGAAGGCCGTCAACCATAACACAGTCATCAGAGTCATGGCCAAGAACACAGAGAAGCTGCTTAGCAATGGCTAGGCAGGTGGTGTCTGTCGCCCAGGTTGACCCCATTCCTTGAGTCATGGCCGAGAGCACAGAGAGGCTGCTTAGCAGTGGCTAGGCAGGTGGTGTCTGTCGCCCAGGCTGACCCCATTCCTTAATCTTGCTTGCGTGTGTTTGGAGGGGGCTTAGTCCGTCCCGCGTCCCACACCACCACAGCGCATGCGCGTGCCGTCCCCCCCTCTCTCTCCTACGCTCACCCCCCTTTCTCTCCTCTAGGAATCGTCTACTCTACGGAGCGGCCCCGAGTCCTCTCCCCCTCTCACCTCTAGGAATACTCTACGGAGCGGCTCCGGCGTCCCACATCCCCAGAGCGCATGCGCGTCCTTTCCCCCTCTCTCCTCTTGGAATCATCTACTATACGGAGCGTCCCACACCCCTACAGCGCATGCACGTCCCCTCTCTCTCCTCTCCTACGGTCCCCCCCCGTCCTTTCCTTTAGGAATCCTCTACGGAATGACAGGTGGTGTGACAGCTGCATACTCCGCTGGGGGCGCCACGGTAGTTCCGCGGTATGAAAATGACGGAGCGCGCGCCTCATTCTCTCTCCTGCGCAGCGCCGCGATGAGCACCCGGACCACTGCCGTGAAATGAGAGCGGCGACTTTCCTCCCGCTCAAGCTAATTATCTCCCCGCTGCTTCGCATCCACACATGGTTCCCTTTAGCGGGAGATGGGGAATTTTTATGTACGCCACAGTAGACTAGAAATTTACTTTAGGGCTTATTTGACACTTCGCAAAATAGTTGATTGCCTCATTTTTTTTTTCGAGCGCCATAAATGCAGTCTGCAACGTGGGATGTCGGCTGATGTGGGCGTGTGTTTAGGTCGGCGCATTGTCAGGTCCACGAGGCATCGCTCACTTTTGCGCGGTGGTTTCGTGCGTGTTTTTCCGTAGGTTATTTATTTGCTTATGTGTTATTTACTGGCACGATACTTCAGAGAAGCTGAACTAGCTCACGGAATGTGTAGTTAAGTGCTCCAGTGACTGCAGACTGCTTTCGGTGACACGCGGCCCGTGTGCGCTCGCCTTTCATGATGAAACGCTGTACTCTAAGCCCGTCCAAGTGATACTCCCAGCCTGCTGCTTCGCTCCAGTAGTTTTCCTCGGTTGGGCAACGTGAGTTTTCTAAGTATTAAGTATTGTGCTCTTGAGCCACTGTATAATAATTTGTTTTTTTTCATCTGCAAAGTATTTTGGTGTATATTGCACGTACACTATTTGGCTAATAAAACAACCTTGCTTCCTCAATCTTTCTTGTTGGTCTTCCTTTTCTCTCGCGCACGCACTTGGCGAGCCATAAAGGCGCAATAAAATCGCGAATTTATAAAAAGACATTATAAGGTCAGCAATTAAGACATATTTCATTTTCGCGCCATGTAGGGCAAATTCACGGCGTCGCTACCGCTTCCGGTTGTGACGTCATATTTTATTTTTTATTCTTTTTTTTGCTGTTAGTTGTCCCCTCCATACGTAGATGGCGACGGTGGCAACGAGCCGCCAACTACTGAATTCATGGGCTTCTATGGAAGTTACGCTACCAGTTTACATATACCTTGATTAAGGCGCGTAGAGTCACGGATGACGGGAAAGTGGAACGCTGCTGTGTAGGCCAACGAACCTACTGCATGACGGGACTGACGGGAATTATGCATGGCGGGACTGTCATGCATAACAGCCGTTCCAGCACGGCCGCGAAACACATGAACAGGATCCTTCAATACGCTGATACAACCATGTTTTGACGAGAGAGCAGGCGCTACGTGCGTTGAGGCGCCTTCATTGTTCTCCAGGAATCATACAGCACGTCTCAGGAGAGTTGGCGGCGTCTTCGAGAATATCGTCGCCCGACCGATGCCTGCAGTATGAAAACGGCTGCATTGTCACGGTGTGGGTCCAGCTCACACCGGGGGGATCTACAAAATTGTGCTGATACGTAGGTACGCGTATTGCCTTACCAAAGTATAATGGGTACTTCGCAACTGCAATCAGAAGACGACCTAATATAGTTTACCTCGGCCAATGCCCCGCGCAGAAACGTTTATTACTTCACAGCATGAGGTGTCCACGGTAAAGGGAAGAATGGCAAGTGGCCGAATGTTACAGGAGTGGAACCTGATAACGCTATGCATCGCACTATTACAGGCGATGCTTAAAGGGCCTATGACACGGTCGTCGAACAGTTTGTGGTTTTCGGTGAATACTATAAATAGAGTGTCTATTAGGCCTATACAGATATGAAACATGTGAGGTGTAAGAATACTCCAGTGCAAAACAAGCCCTAGAAGTCGCCGTCCGTAAACCCGGCCCACCGCCGGCGACTGCCATTTTGCCAAGCCGCGTGTGACGTCATGTGCTGGAAGGAGCGGAGCCGCCATCTTCTATAGAAGTTTCTGCCGCTGCAAATGGTTCAATTTCAGTACCAAGCTGAATAAAGCTATATTATTTCGAACGCGTGACTGACCACGGAACAACATCGTTCGCCGGAATACAAACGCTCGCACAGCTAGCTCCTTGTTAAGTCAGGACTCGCAAGTGCGCCATTGTTGTCCGACTCTGAGGCCACTCGTGTGTTTGTAAAAATATTCAATTTTAAATTAAGTGCCCGACGAAACGCGCTAAAATTTCGCCAGCTTATTCGTGAATGCACAAGGGTTAACCCACATAACAGAATATGATGGAAAATTGGGTGTCATAGCCCCTTTAAGCGTAAGAAGTTGTTATACGTATTGCTTGTATATGTTCGTTGTAGTTTAAGTACTAGACGCCCGTGCACTGTGCATCGTCAGTTCACATCAAATATCCCCGTGTATACTAAATAGTCCAGAGCCCGGCATCACGGCATGCGTCCGAATCGTGTTGTTGTTTTGGCACTGAGAACCTCCGCAAATTATTGCATTGTGCGTGTGATTGTTGTTGTACTCAGCTGTGCCATATTGCGTCCGTTACGTCGTCACGCTGTGGAGCGAATAGTAAGTCCCCGCTTCAAGTGTGATAGTAATCAGCGGCTCCTTCAAACGGCTGCTTGATACATGAACGGTGGTACCTTCTGCGCTGATCTCTTGTGCCCCTTGTGTAGGTGAATGCTCTGTCTCAAATTTATCTGAGAAACCTTTTAGGTCTAAAGCAGTGAGATGAATTTTCTAGCTTTTTCCCATGGTGTTCATTACAGGTACTTTTTTTTTACTGTCGTAGAATATGATCTGTCAACGTTTAACTGCATGCGGCATATTAGGCGTCAAGTGCGCGTAGTAAGCATGGGTAATGCCACTGTCGAAGCTTTCTTTATCATCTTTATGCCATGAGTTTACGCTGGAACTGCGACATTACGAAATGCATTCCTTAGGCTGCTGCGCTTGAGGATGTCGAAGTAGCATATAAATAAGCGCTTTCATGATGTTCAGGAGGTAATTTTCTTTCGCTTCTTTCCAGGTCAGAAGAAGTATGATCTGCGCGTTCGGAATTCCTCCGTTCATTTGCCTCCCGGGAGAAAATGTTTAAAATATTTTCAGTTGAAAGCGAAAGGGCAAGAATTCAAGCTATATAAAAACTACTGCCAGTATTTACTGCACCGCCCACACACAAATAAATTCAACTGTACGGAGAAAAAGAAACCTTCTATCTGACGGTGTCCAGAATTGCTTCAGCAACTGAAAATACATGGGCATATACCAATGAAGGCACGTGAAAATGCTAACAGTGGAAGATAAGTTCACAGTTATGGTTCGCTTCGTGCTTCTGAGTGAGGGGAGCATTTGTTCAATAAATGGTTGGCGTTCTTCTGCCATGTTCTCTATTTGAATTTAGTTCATAGATACGATGTACCATATGACAACGTATTTTTACGTAATAATAAAACCCACAAAAACAACACCTCGCAAATGTTAACTGATCGACTAAGAGACACGAAGTACTTCCAATTTTAATGGATCAGGATTTCTTTTTTTTTTTTGGCATGAAATAAAACGTTAGACGGTCAGGGTGTTTCTTGTCACTTTCTTCCATTGTCTTGTCCTACTATATCTCCAAAACTTTGTTCGCAAAGCTTTTGTAACTTCGCAAAGCTCTTGTGAGCCCTTGTGGACGTGCCTCGTAAGACTACGGTGTGCACACAAGTACTGCATTTACAAAAAAAGAAGAAAAATGGGGAAGCTTGCACAAAGCTGCACAAGCCTTCAAACAGCGAAACTAGGCGATTCTGAAGACTAATTTGTATTCTTCTAGGTTGCTTCTAGGCCTTAGCTAGGTGATGCAGGTTCTAGGTTGCATATAGGTTGTTGCTAGGCTTTAGCTAGGTTATGCTAGGTTGTTTATACGTTGATTCTTAGCGCAGAGAGTTCGAGTTAAACCACAGACGGCCACAGACACGACACGATTGTCCGAGCGCCAGGGAAAGAAACTCGCTTAAACCAAGCGTTCGCACCTCTCATAGACCCTACGCGCACGTCATCGTTGGCGCTGGCCTTCCATCACTTTGGGGTCTTGTCACAGCCGCCGTTGCTTTGCCCGCTCCCTAGTACTCTCGTTGTACGTACTCGGGGTGTTCGGCTCGCCGCCGTCGCTTCGCAGCCATTTGTTGGGCCAACTGTTGCCGTCTTCATATTTAGTGGGCCAGTGGTGAGTAGTGAGATTTACCCATTTTTGTGACACATACCAGTTTATGATGATAATAGTTTTCTGGATCGACTAACTAGGAACAATTTGGTAAACAGCATCGATGTTCAAAAAGTCACAGTTTCGCCCAGGGCGAACCAATGAATGCGATAGCAACAAATTGGAATGTCAAGCGACGAATGGCAAGCAGGTCGAAAAGTGCAGCGCGCTGCTCACGCACACATGACGCACGAAAACAACACCCACAGGACCAGAGTGAACTAAAAACATTCGCAGCTCGACACTTAACGCGCTGCTCAAACAAAAACGACGCACGAAACGTATTGACAGGTATACATACGAGCGCGAACTAACAGTGTCACAGTTGTTACTTCACTGTGTTTGAAAAGCGTGCTCTTTTCGCAAACCGGGGGGACTGCAGCTAGCGAAGTGACCTTCGTGCGCTCGGTAACTACAACGCAATCGTTCCGCCGAAAGCCTTAGGCGTACTATTCTCCCGACCGCGGCGTACCCCCACCGGGCAAAGTACGCGCCGGAGAGGAGTCCCTGAGCCTGCGTCGCGACGATGGGGGCACCGAGCTAAGCCCCCCTCCGAGCGTGCGCTTTGCGCCATCTCGCTGGTAATGCTCAAAACACGCTGGAACCCGGCTTTATATAAATAGCTCGCCATTTCAACGTTGAAGGACGTGCGCTTTCGTGGCTCAGCGGTTAGCGCCGCGCGCTGCAGAGCGAGAGATCCCTCGTTCGATCCCGCGTGTCGGAAACATTTTTCTGAATTATTTTTCTTTGTGGCTTCTGTAAATATATAGATACATACACATATACGGGACATGACGGCGACGGCGAGAAAACCAGCCGAGAGTGTCCATATAATTGCTATCGCAATAAAAGAAACGTCGAGCCACCTTGTAACACTCGACTCAAAGTCGAAAAATGTAACGTAGATTGCCTGCTACTCGCTAACTGCTTCCGTTAACCGATCCTTGCAATGCGTGCGATTTCCCCAAGTTTTATGTAACGGATTTGTTTTTTTTTCATACTGAAATTGCGGAAAATATTTCATATACAAAAGGAGGAAACATGCTTACCTTTTTCTTAAACAGCTTGCAGGTGACCTGACCAGTGTAGCAATGCTGCGACTGTCCCTTCTACTTGTAGTGTCCGCAGAACAACCCTTCGCTACAGTGAATAGTCCCGTGGTGACATCATAATCAGCATCATTATTCACATCTCATGCCCAATACCAGGAGAATGCCTCTCTGCCAGTCGCTCGGCTTCGCGGAGGCAAGAAAACACGTATTGACAGCTCGAGACGAGAGAAGGGACTGTGGGATGCCGTGTCGATGAAAGGACGCATCAAAACGTAAAACATAACGACTCTTTATTTAACGTAGTAGCCGCAGCGGGGCGAGCATACCCCCGCTGCGCTCGAACTGGTTTGAGGAAGACTGATCACTTCCGAGCTTGAGAGCTTGGTTTATAGCCACCGTCGTTGACGTAAGCCTCCGGTGACGCTGCGGTGGCGCTGTCCCTTATCAGAGGCGTGTTGCGCCGGGCTAGGCTGGTGGCGAGGCGGAGGCTGCGCCGGTTTGTGCGCCGTGTGTCGCTACATCACCCCCCCCCGCGGAGTGCAGAGCCCTCAGCGTCTGTAGAAATCTGGGAGGCGAACCAGACGTCCGGAGCGTGTCGTGAAAGGAGCGGGCTGCGACGGCGACGGCTGTGGATAGATGCCCGTGGAAGGGATGGCGCTGCCCGGTTCGTTCGCAGCGATGTATGCGGGCTTGAGCCAGTAAATCGAGACGTGGACGTTGTTCCCGTCCAGGCGCACAGTGAAGTTCTTGTCGCGCTGGACGACCAGGTAGGGTCCGCTGTAGGGTGGCTGGAAAATCCCTGCGGACGGTGTCGTCGCGGAGGAAAGCGTGCGTACACGATGCTAGCTCCTTGAACACAAAAGGAGTAGGCTTGCAGTGGTGGGCTGCAGGTGACGGGCGTAAGGCGGCGATGGTGCGTCGGAGCCGGGCGACGAAGTCGGTGGGATCTGACCATAGGTCGGCGAATTCACTCATGAGTCGACTCACTCGGACTCACTCAGACTCAGATCGAGCCGTGAGTGTGAGTTTGAAGTGAGTCCGGGTGAGTAATATTTTGGTGAGTTTGAGTCCGAGTGAGTCCGGTGGAAGGAAACTTACGTGAGTGTGAGTCCGAGTGAGTTCGGCTCAGAAAAATTTTTGGTGAGCCTGAGTCCGAGTGAGTCCAAAGCGCACGATATATTTCTTGAGTGAGTCTGAGTGAGTTCCACTTTTTTTGCCGACCTATGATCCTATCTTCTTTT